>JAGFPH010002436.1:31347-44171 GCA_018207615.1 Philaenus spumarius | reverse complement strand
TCAAAGTTCCCATTTCTTCAAAACTACCGAACGGATTGGAATGAAATTTGGTATGTAGCTTCCTCTAGGGCCATAAATATTCACTAAAAAAGGGTTTTAAAAAATTGGAAATTTTAGGAGGGTTTGGGGGGTAAAAATGACTAAATCACGATTTCTCCAAAATTACCGAACAGATTGGAATGAAATTTGGTATGTAGCTTCCTCTAGGGCCATAGGCGCTCGCTAAGAAAGGGTTTCAAAAAATTCGAAATTTTAGGGGGGTTTGGGGATCAAAGTAACTAAAAATCTAGATTTCTCCAAAACAACTGAACGGATTGGAACAAAATTTGGTATGTAGCTTCTTCTAGGGCCATAGGTGCTAACTAAGAAAGGTTTTCAAAAAATTCGAAATTTTAGGGACTTTGGAGGGGGGTCAAATTTACTAAATCAAGATTTCTCAAAAACTACTGAACGGATTAGAACGAAATTTGGTATGTAATTTAGCTTCCTCTAGGGCCATAGGTGCTCACTAAGAAAGGGTTTAAAAATTCGAAATCTGATTGGAGGGTTTTGGGGGTCAAAGGTACTAAATCACGATCATTTGTCGCATTTATTTCACAAAAATAATTATGCAATAGCGAAGCATTGCCAGGTCAGCTAGTATATATATAAAGGATATAATTCTGTACATTTTGTTTCCATAAAAGTGCTCAGTTAAAACCCGCATGCGAGATTTTACCGTGGGGGAATCTTCTGATCTGAGGCCGAAAAGTCACTGCGTTGGAACGTAGCAAATTCTACTTCAGGGCTGGGGTGGAAACAAATTCTACTAATATATTTCGTACATGTTGGCAGCTATTCAGCGTCTTTCTGAGTAGACCAACTTCCCAAACAGTTGGTTGAAACCCTAATACATATAAACTTAATTTTGGAACTTCATACAACTCACGTTAGCCTTTCAGCTGCGTGATCGATTTTTTCAACAGTTTAGGTGCAACAAAACCTTTATTTTATAACAACATAAAAAACATTTCTAACATTTTGATGTCACCCTGTGTGCGTGCATCATAAAAATTCACTCTCATTATTTTCTTATAACGCGCTAAAAAAAGTACAACTTCAAAAATTTAATTGTAGTTGTAAACCTTATTGAATTCAGTGCAGTAATTCAAGTGTTACACAAATGATTGTACTTCTAAAGTTTTAAAAGATTTCTGTTAATATGTGAGTGGGAAGAGTAACAAAGGTCAAAGATGTTACACCGTGGAATCCAAAGGGAAGTTCAACTCACTCTGACTGCCCTGAACCTGCTGTTCTGGTTTTTGAACAAACAGATAAGACTTTGATTCTAAACTGGAAGGAGTTCCGAGGTAAGTGAAAGGACTGCAAGCAAGCATCTTCCTGATGAGGGGAGCAGTTGGTCTAGAACGGGGATACTCACCACACGACAAGGTTTTTTATGACCTTCAGAGTGTGTTCGTAAAAAAATTCACATGGAAATGTTTGAAAGAAATTTCAGCGCTTGAAGCAATGGCACAATTTTTTTTTAATTACACAAATTATCTTACAAAAACAGTCTGGTAAACTTTATTTACAGACCTAAAATAATATATTATAATACAAATAGTTTTCTTTTCATCAAAATATCCGTCGCTACGTTCCAGTTATGACAGCATGAAATTAACACAGTACCACGTTCACAATGACAATGTTGACAGCATTTTAAGAATTGCAGTCGCTAACATGAATGTGGTACTTCAGGACTGTAAAAGATTCCTACCGACAACATCAAAAATTATGTTTTTACTTGATACATTTTCTTGAGTTGTTGATTTTTATGATTAATTTTTTTCTCCCAATGGTTTTTTTACATTTATTCTAAATTAAACGAATTTTTGTAAATTTGATGTGCTGGTTAAAAAATAGATTATTATATGTGTACATATTCTACCTGCAATTATAAGAACAAGATATTTTAGCTGTACAACAGATGAATCAGTGGTTCTTCTTGTTGGAACCAACCGGATTCTGGTAAACATGTGAGCAATTGAAACAACGAAGGAATCTGCACATTTAATCAATTTATCTTTTAGATACTTGGCAAAGGTTTGATAACTAGCATTTTTTTAACTCTTTTTGTTTTTTGTAGGCAAAATTTTCAGGAAATACTCTGTGACATCGTGTTTCCAATGTAGAGCAATGAAAAGTGTTGAAATGGTGAGCAACATTTTATGTAGTCGTACTGTGCCCAACTTGAAGCTCCTTCTTGCCAGCTTGTTTGTGCTTTCATCGAACTGTACTTCATCCAACATAATAACAAATAATTTCAAATAATCCTTTTTGAGTTTTTCCTAGCTAATGTCCAGTACATTGTTTTTTAGTATAAATATTGCCTTGGTTATTGTTAATGTTATTGTGTACAGTTGGATGTTTTGATATTTGTACTGTTTTTATCCATAACAAGATAACAAGATCTATACACTGTAACTAGTGTCTCCAGATTGAACAGAGAAATCAAATCATATTATCACCAAAGCATGGTTGTAAAGCATCAGTCAAAGGATAACTAAGTTTAGTATGTGACATAGAAAACGAGTCAGGAACAGCTCCAGGACTGGGAAGCATTGTTCTACAAATGCCAAATCACCAATCACACGATGCTGCTGAGGCCACATTGAGAGCCTATAAATGTTCAGCTGTGAGTGAACGTTATTTACATTATACATCATAACAAGTTCACTGCTAAGGACGTACATGTGAGCTTGACAATGAACACTATGAGAAGTGGCCGACACATAGTGCATTGCACGCCAACCCCATATTGGGAGAATTTTCAATACACGATGAATTGCCTATGTGCTTTAAAATATTAGTGATTATTACATAGAAAGGTTCAAAAATAAAAAATAAAGTAATTTCTACTCATTTAGGCTATAAATATAAAAAATAAAAGGTCGGCTCTTAGCATAGGAAATACGAAATTTGCTTAGCAGTGAACGTGATAATTGTCCCTCTTGCTTCACTTCTTGGTCCATCACCAGTAATTTTATTTAATAATAATTTATCAGTACAATTTTGTTTATGTTTTGTCCCTCTGCATGCTGTTGATCTCCTAAGATGTACATTGACTTCTCATAAACAATACAAAAAGTCTTTAGGTGTAAACGACTGAGCTACAATATATCAGTTACAATCATGTTTTTGTGACCAATCACTTTAAAACTTCGCTTTCCCATTATTCAATGTAATGTTTGTTTAATGTTATTCATTGTTTTAATTCGTTGAAATCTAAAACAAAGGAAAACAATTAGTAAACTTGAAAAACTATTTAACATGAAAGCATAACGTGTTATTCTATGATAAAATTATAGGTTTCATAAAATTTTAACTCCACCAAATAAATTGTAACATGTGAAAGGTAAAGAAGCAGTTCAGCCTGGGACTAAAACCTGGAAAAAAATGCTACAACAGTTTGGGTTATAGACAAACTGGAGCATGCAAAGACCCCTCAGTTATGCTTCATTGGGGTCTGCTTTAACTTGGTATAGTGGTTTTTTGATAGGGATAAATAAAACTGACTTACCATTGTTTTTCCTTGAAATATTGTTCCATTATCGAATTTCGATAAGAAAGATGAGCTATTGCAGTGACTCTTATGGCGAGATCTAAGGTCGGGAGTGGTCAATGAGCACCGATCATGGTACCCAGAAAACGTTTTAGGGTGTCGTTAAAAATTGTATGTGTTCGCACTCTAACGGCTTCACATTACTTCCCATTTGGTACATTGGTTTTCTAAGTTGTTCACACAAGTTCTTTAGCCAATAAAATCCAACGCCTGGAAGCCCCTTTTGTGACCGGATTTAAATTTTTTTTGACTTTGTCTTACTAAAATGAAATTTATCTAAAGAAAATAATGGAGGATACTATTCTGCACCTTTTGTTTTTTACGCAACCCTCGTCCGGTTCCTCCAAATTCGATCAAAACGTAAAGTGCAAACTCGCAATGTGCAGTTCATAATCTGAGGTTTCAAGTTTTTTGTATTTGCGACCGAAACGAAACAACGCGTAAGTGGCTTCAGGGGCTATAACCTGAAGTGCAAACAAAAATTCTACTAATATATTTTCATCAGTAGACCAATTTCCCAAATACTTGGTTGAAACCAAAGAATATATAAATTTAATTGTGAAAATTCTCTCAACTCGGTTTAGCTGGAAAATTGCAACTTAATCGAAACAGGCGCTTTATCTTTTTAAAAAATTTGGCTTGAAAAATTATAAAACTGTTCACATCACTAAAAACTTTTTAAAATATGAATATTAAGGTCAAAATTTGAAAATTAGGTCTTTAGGAGTTTTAAGGCTCCCTGGAACTTTTGTGTTTAGCACCAAAAATTGCATGATAGTAAGTGGATTTTGATAAAAACTGCTACATACAATATCACTGTCTGTTTTTCAGTGTACTAATACAGTGTTCAAATTCACATTTGGTGATTAGAAAATTATTTAAAAATATATGGCACACTAGCCAAACTATAAGCCTTCCTTAGTAGCTATAATAAATTCACGTCTTTAACCCTCAAAGTGCTTACGACTCTGTAAGAGCCGATTCGACCCCCTTGTAACGTACTATCGACTCTATAAAAGCCGATTCGTAAAATCGATATATCGAAGCTAATATTTATCTGACTAACTTGCACTTCACATAGAAATAGAATGAAAGTAAAATGGATTCTCTATCCAGTAGGCAGTGCGAAATTGTCTTGCAACAGATTGGAAACATTAACAGACGACAATATTGTCACCTGTAGTCTGTGGTTTGATAACTTACTCGTGTGTAAACTACGCACTTGTTTGCTTCGTTCAAACTTATAGTTAGTTTTGTTAGTGTTTGATTTATATCATAGTGTTGATTATGTGTTTAGTGAATAGTTTATTTTAGGTAGATTATAGGGAGTTAGTTTATTTTATGTTATTATATAGGTTATTCTGAAAATGAGTCAACTAAGCCAATTAGGGAAGCTCTAGATATTATGTGCGTTATGTGACATGCTTCCATATTTTTACTTGTACTGTAGTGTTTTTTTAGCCGAATTTTCGAAGAAAATAAGAGCTATTACACTCGACCCAACTTGAAAACGGTTGGTCGGAGAAGGCTAAAATTTGGTTTCTATCCGTTTCAGACCATTTGGAGACTATACCCAAAAATCATTACTTTATATATATATATGTTTTATTCCCGGATTTTTAAGGGGTAGTAAAAATGCTTCAAAATTTCTGATTTTTTGGTCAAAGGGCCTTAGTGCGATTCTTCAAAAGGTACTTTTTTTGTTTTTCGATCCGTTTCAAAATGGCGGAGTTATACAGTTTTTTCGTTTTTGGGTAGGAATTTGAGGGATAGTTTTTTACCAACCTTGCTAAAAGGTAGTAAATATGCTTCAAAAATGATGCATTTTTTGTGAAAGGGTCCTTGTAGGATTTGAAAGGTACATATATTTTTATTTTTTGAATTGAAACAAAATGGCGGCCTATTTGTAGTAAACCCAAAATGCCAAAGTTAGAGCGAGGAAATTGCATGATATCTCCCTCTCATAAGCCCAAGTTCAATTTGTGAGTTATATGAGTCGAAAGGCAATTAAATTTACTATAACCTTGTGTAAAGGTGTTTTAGGTACACCTCCTGGAACAAGGAACAAAACTCATATAAAGATCCCAATAATCGACTTTTTCGCTATTTTTGTACGTTAATTGCGCATTTTCGCCCACTCATAAGCCCGAGTACATATTGTGAGTTATACCATTCAAAAGACAATTAAATTTACTATAATCCTGTGTAAAGGTGTTTTAGGTACACCTCCCGGAACAAGGAACAAAACTCATATAAAGATCCCAATAATCGATTTTTTTACTATTCTTGTACGTTAATTGCGCATTTTCGCATACTCATAAGCCCAAGTACATATTGTAAGTTATACCATTCGAAAGACAATTAAATTTACTATAATCCTGTATAAAGGTGTTTTAGGTACACCTCTCGGAACAAGGAACAAAACTCATAAAGATCCCGATAATTGACTTTTTCACTATTCTTGTACGTTAATTGCTCATTTTCGCCCACTCATAAGTCCGAGTACATATTGTGAGTTATACCATTCAAAAGAAAATTAAATTTACTATAATCCTGTGTAAAGGTGTTTTAGGTACACCTCCCGGAACAAGGAACAAAACTCATATAAAGGTCCCAAAAATCTAATTTTTCACTATTCGTGTACGATAATTGCACATTTTCGCCCAATCATAAGCCCGAGTACATATTGTGAGTTTTACCATTAAAAAGACAATTAAATGTACTATAATCCTGTGTAAAGGTGTTTTAGGTACACCTCCCGGAACAAGGAACAAAACTCATATAAAGATCCCGATAATTGACTTTTTCACTATTCTTGTACGTTAATTGCGCATTTTAGCCCACTCATAAGCCCGAGTACATATTGTGAGTTATACCATTCAAAAGAAAATTAAATTTACTATAATCCTGTGTAAAGGTGTTTTAGGTACACCTCCCGGAACAAGGAACAAAACTTATATAAAAGTCCCAAAAATCGACTTTTTCACTATTCGTGTAAGTTAATTGCGTATTTTCGCCCACTTATAAGCCCGAGTACATATTGTGAGTTATACGATTCGAACAACAATTAAGTGTACTATAATCCTGTATAAAGGTGTTTTTGGTACACTTTCCGGAACAAGGAACAAAATTCATATAAAGGTCCCAATAATTGACTTTTTCACTATTCGTGTACGATAATTGCGCATTTTCGCCCAATCATAAGCCCGAGTACATATTGTGATTTATTCCTTTCAAAAGGCAATTAAATTTACTATAATCCTGTGTAAAGGTGTTTTAGGTACACCCCTCGAAAATTCGGCTAGAAAAAGTCCTAGAGAGACCCCAATAAATGATTTTGTCAATATTCGTGTAAGGCAATTGCACAATTTCTCCCACTCATAAGTTCAAGTATAATTTGTGAGTTACACCATTCGGAAGTCAATTAAATTTCCTATAATTATGCGCAAGGTGCTAAAAAATGGTTTGTTATGATTTGATAAACAATGCTATCTTAAGAAAGTTAAAACCCAAATCAATTCCTATAAATTGCGAGTGTAGGTACTTGCGAGAGTAAAAGATAGTATAACAGCTGATGCCACGCATCATCTGTAATACCAAAACAAAACCTAGCCTAGATTATACTTTAAGGTTATGTTTACAACTTCGATCAAAACTAACTTCTTATAATGTCTGGAAGTTAATTGTATTTTGTATATGAGTTAAATTACTAATGTACGCTATAATTTGTTATAAGATTGGAATTGAAAATATAAAATGTATATTATTTACAACGGTTTATTATCAATATATTTCTTACAAAATTTAAAGAAGAAATAAATATTCGGTTACCTTCGGAAACATTCGTACATCATCGTATAACATAAATAATTTACAAAATCATATGGCTAGCCTAATGTACCAATTTAACTTGCATAGGAATAGTATATTTCGTCACAAGTCCGGAAAGTGGCCGTTACCGGTGCACGATCGAGTTTCAAGAACGAGGCGAAGCCGAGTACTTGAATTCGATCAAGCACCGGTATAGCACTTTCGGACGAGTTATGAACAGTACTTTTCATCATACCACATTTTATTAAATAATACAGATTATTGTGTTATTAAGCTAGATATTCGAATCAATTATTTGTTTGTATGTCATTTTATTCGATTGGTTGCTATGGTAATGAATATAAATGCATTCAAGAACATGTGTGTTCGTTCATCATTCTAGGCGTTTTTATTTTTTGGTTGCTATAGTAATGAATGTAAATGCATTCAAGAAACATCACGTGTTGGTTCTTCAGTCTAGGCCTAAACTAAAATTATTTAGTGGCTAAAATCAAACTTGGGCCTACTCACACTCTACTCACCTATGAATATACACTCTACTCACACACATTCATAGACAAATATATTAACAGTGAAGAACACCATAATATGGTCATGGTCATGTATATATATAACCACCAAAGGTCTCTTCCTGAAGCAGAATGTTTATATGTTTTAGGAACAGTGAATCAGCCGCAATGCAACAAAGTGTTTATTTGTATGCATTTTATTAGAATATAGAATTATGTATTTTATTTTGTTTATGATGTATGTATTTGGAAGTATTAAAAGTTTGTACCAATATAGATTACAGTTTTTTTATGATCATGCTTTATTTTATTATATTACACAATATTATCAACTTACAATCAGCCATGGGACAAACATACTGAAGAGATGGTGAATTAAAAGTTTGCATCATACAGTTTGAAACTTAATAGTCTTTTCCATTAAAATCAGTTAGCAAAAACTTAATTTAATTGAAAACCTTGCATGAAATATGAATAAAATAAATAACTATTAAATTTACTTGTTTTAAACTTAGTTATTCCGTGGTAAAAATTCGGCTATAGTAATGCGGCATTGCTGCTTACGCTTTTTTTTTTTACTATTCAAAGTGCCATTGTTGTATATATTTTTGTTCATAATAAAATTTTTAATATTTTGTATATCTTGAAATTTTAATTCAGTAAATTCAGTGAATGTGAGTAGCCTCTAAAGTTTAAAATTTTAGTGAAATTTATTTATTTTTTCATTGTGATTTATCATTCATTATACTTCTACTGGATAATTTTAAGTAAATAAAACTATTACTATATTATTCTCTGATCTTTTCTAAACACATTGATATATAATAAGTCAAAAATAAATACAAATTTGTACTTATTATGAATTTTTCAAAATATGTTTGCTCGATGCCCTAAAAATACTTAGCACTAAAGAAAGATCTCCTCAGAATTTGGAGGGTTAATGATGTACTGATCGATTCGTACTTATATAATCCATTTACATAATAATTGTAATCTTAGGTTGTGATTATTGCTAAAAGTTGGTTTTGAAATGAACTACAAGGTTATTACAATCATGTATTTGCTCTAAATTCCTTATCTACAATATAAATATCAGTTTATAAAATACACAACACGTAAGTTTATCACAATTTGCATAAATCTAAATGGCCGCAGGCGGGTCATCACAGTTTGGAAATGAGTTTCCTTCGCATTGACTAGTATCGGGAATGTTTGACAGGCCGCAGGACGATCATCTCGGCTTCAGAAGCAAGTTGTAACCGGTCTTGATTGTTGGTGTTGTAAACCCATTCTTAAACACAACTCTTATGTGACCTGGAAAAAGAAAATTTAAATTACAAAAGACAAATAATTAACTTTAGATTACAGTTTGTAATTAATTTAGCAATCCTTAGAGTTTTCTCATAAGACGGACCAACAAGCACATGTAATTATAGTAGAACTTAGATAACTCGAACGTTTTTAATTCGAAATTACTGTAATTCGAAGTTTCAGTTCGGTCCCTTGAACTTTATATGATATTAAAGTTATGGAATATTTGAAGTCAACTTCTTTAATTCAAAGTTTTTTTATCAACACTAAAAATAAAATCTTGTGGTGTGAAAGGGACCGCTGAATAAATAGGCCACTGTCAGGTAGATAGGGGAGGAGGACATAGCCTAGTCGCTATTGTTTGTTCACATATTGTAATTCTAGGCACAATACTGGCTTCCAAGAATTTTGCCTTCCGAGAATTCTCTAGGTACCGATACTGTAGCTTGTCAATTGATGCTCTGCCCAATCTCTGTCTGTTGTTAAATCTCGACAAAACCTTTTGTAAACAGAACAGAACAATCATCTTGTTTATTGACACTTGCACTGCACTTAACTCTACCTCACTTATGAACAACGTTACGGGGTATCCCCCCTTCAGCCAATGGATCATTACATTATAAAAAATGTTAAGCATTTTTATGGGCGACTTATTGTACATATGCTCTTGACAGATTCATCGGAAAACAAAAATTTAAAGATCGGTATCCTTCAAGCAGCAAGAATGTGTCACAATGCATGGTCACAAGTTACTAAAACAACAATAGCAAATTGTTTTAAAAAAAGCTGTATTCGTTAAGAAATCTGACCAGCATCCAAGTGAACTTTTTAGAAGAAGTGAAAAACAAAAATGTGCCGAATCGTCGGATTTAAAAGAAATTGTAGATTCCCCAATCCCTACAAGGTCTGAGGCTTTTCAGCAATTGCGTGAATTTTGGCGGTACATTGAAGGACAAACCAGTGTAAGCGAAGCTGTTTTTCATTCTCTTAACGTACTTGAAGATTTTGCAAACGTAAAAACCATTAATTCTACAAGGCAATCGGACATTTCACAATACTTTGTTAAACTACAGTATATACTTTTTATTATATTGTACATATTACTAAAAAAGCATCATTTACTTTCGATTGGTAAAAATAAACCTTATATAATAAACATATTCAACGTAGTTTTTACTACCGTTTAAATTAAATCAAGCAATAGCGAAGCATTGCCAGATCCACTAGTATAATATAATACTAAGTTAAACGTAATAAATACTACAAAGCCTTAAATCACCGATATTCATTTTGACACACACCATGTTTGTATTTTTCTCAGCCATATCATGATTTTGCTCAGACAATGAAGGATTTGAATCAGGCGTACATGCACTTTACTCAGTCATCAGGCATCAAGTATTTGGATCAGATATATATTTAGGTTTGGCAAGTATTTGGCTCGGGCATGAGTTTTCAAGAAGGTCATGAGTTAGTTAACAATATAAATTAATACTTTCAAACTAACCTGTCCATGTTGACTGAGGGGTCACTACAATAGCTTGACACTGATCATCCTGGTTGCACAGTTCTACAGCTTGTGACTGGCTGTTGACGATACGGACACAACCTGACCTGTCCTCTGATTGGTTACAAGAGTAATCTAATGTTTCGGGAAGATCACTGTCAGAGTATCTTCTATAGTTGCCTGTAAACAGATTTAATGGATAAATCTTATGTCTTACTATTATTGTCTTTACCATAAGTTATATCTTAATGCAAACAAACTGAGGTATAGTCTTAAATATCTGCTATTTTAAATTGTCTTAATATTTATCACTCCAAAAGTTAACCATCATGTAACAATCATTAGTAAACATCGTCTAACAATTATTGGCTGTCAAGAGTTGTAAACAGAAAGCATGAAATAGCATTGAAGTCCTATTTCGGTGGTTACCATGGTTTGACTGTTATTGACACGCAATTGGAAGAAAAGTAAAACTAAAGACTAAAGCACCGATTGAAAAAGGTTTTTGAATATGATTAACATTCAAATCATCCAACAACTTTGTCACTTACAAAAAATTAATAATCATTAAAATTTTGAAACAATTAATTAGGAGATGTGAAAGCATTATTCTTAAAATAGAGCATTATTGAACTTATTTTGTTTAAACTTGCCGGGAGCTGATTTTATATCTAAATATAAAGAAATGTTTATGTTAACATATGGGTGTATCACAAAGTTAACCCTTGGCACTCGGTTGTGGTATTTTAATTCCTTCCTTTTAACTCAGAAAACCACACATATTGGTCCTTGCCATTTTCTGAATCAGGTTGGCACCAATTTTATCTGTAAAGGTCAAGTGTTCCACTTCTAGTGGCCTCTCATTCGCCTACTGCTCGACTTTCCTAAACATTCAGGCCATGTGTTTTGTTTTGTACGTCTGAATTATATATGTGTTTAACTCAGTTTTAAATAGCAGATAAGTGCTGCACTCTTTAGGGAAAATGTTGAATTATCTGAAGACAACAACATACCCGCCATTTTATATTCTTTTCGAGTTATTATCTAGCTTTTATTCGTAGTGAATGTAGATGGTGGGACAGTACTTTACAACTTTATATCATTTTCTTTTAAAAATTGCTTATTTTTAGTGTTTTTTATAAATTATTTACAATTTAACTATTGATAATATACATGTTTTGAATGTTATGTGTAGATGAAAAAAGGTTTTGTATAAACACTTTCCGTGCTCAGCGCGATTAAATCCCTCACTTTCAGTGCTACGGCATAGAAAGGTCTTCTTATGAATAACTAGCAAGATGGCGCCCAATTTGAACAATCGTAAGTTGCTTTGTAGTCGCTATTTTCCTAAGCTACTAGACCTGGACTCGTAGAAGGGTTGCTACCAACTACTCAGGTAAAACAAATTGCTGTAGACAATGACTAAACTCTCTTTTTTCCAATGTGAAGTGAATGGAATAGGTGCAGTAAAAACTGTGCCCAGTCACAGGGAAGAAACATTTTGCTGGTTTAAACGCACTCAGCACTGAAAGTTTTCATAAAAGGCTTAACCCTAGAAGTGGCATGGTTAAAGCTAAAATTGAAAAGCCCGTTTATAGCGTTTTGCAAGCATATTTTAAAAAATTCGCTAAAAATAGTAAATGAACTATTCATAATTCGCCAAAAGTGTTCAATAGCTTTTTTGTGGAAGAAACTTCAAAGAATTCAAATATGCCACTAAAAATTAGTTGCTTTTGAAATTGTAAAAGTTATTAGCTCAAGAAACAAAAAATGTTCAGTAACGAAAGGAAAAAGTTCAACTTTAGGCCTACATAACAAGTATGGTAGTAAACATTTTTTGTAATTTTTTCATAAGCGTAAAGTTTTGTAATTTAGTTCTAAATAGAACTGTATAAAAACATTTATCAATTTCAAATTTCTTATTTTGAAAAAAAAAGTTTTATGTTCCAAATACACGACTGCTAAAAAACGTAGGATTAGTTTAAAATATAATTTACTAATATATTAAATAAATAACTAATGAGCTTGACTTGTGAGAAATTAACTTAGATAAAATAAAACC
>JAGFPH010002436.1:7341-31247 GCA_018207615.1 Philaenus spumarius | reverse complement strand
TCACGAAGCTGAATATTATTGATAAATATTGTAGCTACGCTACAACATTATCTTATACATGTTTTAATACTAAACTGTTGTACATTGATAATATTTTCATTGTTTATTATAACAAATATTACTTAATATGAGTAGCCTATTTGAAAATATTTAACATTTTATTAAACTTCCATGTTTTTAGGGCTTAAATCATGTTTTACATAGATAAAAAAAATGTTAAAAGAAAAATAATAGTATATATTAACGCAAGATATAGCAATAAACAGATATTTAAGTAAAATAAACCTTAGTTAAAAAATAAAAAATTTCACTCATAATTGCAAAATATAGGGAGCTATCTATAGTTGTACAAATCTTTTATCAAATTTTATAGATAAATGATTGTAGTTAAAGGGAAGGTGTCCATTAATATCTTAACTACGATTTATAGACGAAAGTGTACGTATGCAAAAGGTTGAAAAATTCATTGTTAAAAACTCGTTGTTCTGGCAGCACAAAGCTGTGACGTCAGCCAATGCCACCCGTAACCTGAGCTACTAGAAAGTTTTATCCGTAAACTGAGCTGTGACAACCTTGCATGGTCGCAGCTCGATTCATAATTTTTAAATTATCCAATTTGTTACTTTATATTTGAGATTTTATAAGATTTGTTCAAATATATCTCAGCCAGTAGACCAGATAATGGCGATGCCATAGCGACCTATATAACACAACCCTTGATTGTCAAGATAAAACCGATCAATAACTATGGTTACCAAAGTAGGCAGTTTATCATAGCCGGTGTACACCAAACAACTACAATCGTCTGGTGCCAAAAGTTATGTTTTGAGTACTTTTTGTGTTTAATGTGTTTGTGTTTTTTATGTGTACACGATGACCTCAAAAGTGGCAAATACTTGAAGATGCGATTACGATCCCAAAATGTGTCATAAATAGAATAAACATAACAAAGTCACACTACGGATTAAATAATAGGTAAAATACTTGCAGTAATTTTCTGTATCTCATTTCTTTACATGAAGTGACTTAGATACCAAAAATCATGAGACTAATATTATTTATTACTCGACAAAGAATCATTTCACGTCTTACCCATTTAAAAATTCAACGTGTTTAATTAACATGACGATTTAAAAAGTTTATAGCGACGAACAATTTCATTTATTTACGACGATAAATTATAAGTAACTTTACGATGATATTTTTAATTATGAACTGCAACACTGAGTCTAACAATATGTCTTGTCCCTCCGCTGTTCTTATTGCGATCGACTATTATTCTAGAAAAACATGGCGGATCCGCTACATTATTGCTACTCTCAACAAATCTGCACTTTCTCACGGTCTGTTGTCTGTCTCAAGCAATGCCTTCTAGTTCCACTGTATTTCTCCACTAACTGTCCCTTATGAAATGTATAGTCAACTCTTAAAAATCTTTTCAACAAATATTTATTTTTATTAATAATTATTAGTTGCCTGTACAGTAATACTCCTCTAATCCGGCATCCTACGATCCAGCACGCTGGATAATCTGGCAAGACTTTCGGAAAAATTTATATTGATAGGAACAAAAATATTAATGCGTGTTCAACTTTGCTTGGGATCGGAAGTCGCGAGGGAAAAACACTGTGCTGCACAAAGCATATTGGCATGCCTGGATGTGAGGCAAGTCGTCTTCGGCCGACATCGGGTGACATCGTATAATTTCGGGAGCAACCTGGCGCCACTGTAACTTTGTTTTTACATATTGTGTTCAGTCTACGCCATTTTAATGTGACGCTCGGACGCCAGTAGTGTGCTGCTCAGATTGCTGTATCAACGTTGGATTATTGTGTTTTACTGTGTAGTGTTTTGTAGAGTTGATTTTGTGTTGAGGGATTTTATATGTAGTGACTGACAAGTGAAATGGGTCCTAAAGTTAACGTTGCATCTTCAAAAAGAAAACATGAGACTCTCACTTTGTTTCAAAAGCTGGAAATCGTGAAGAAGCTTGAAATGGTGTAAGTAGACAAATCGTTATGAAAGAATTTGATATAGGATCTTCTACAATTTACGACATTAAAAAGAACAAAGACAAGTTGAAAGAGTTTGTGAAAGAACCTGAAACTTTGAAAAATCTAACTGAAAGACAAACTTTGAAAAAACCCAAATTAGACCAACTAGATTGGGTATTGTACACTTGGTTTGTAGCAAAACCATCAGAGGGTAAACCCATAACTGGTTCTATGGTTATTGAAAAAGCTAAGCAGTTTCAACAAGATTTGAACTTTGATGCCGATTGCAAATTTTCTGGAGGCTGGCTTGGGAGCTTAAAGTCTCGTCACGTCATCTGAAAATTTGATATTTCTGGTGAGCTTAAATCTGCCAATGTAGTAGGTGCTGAAGAGTTCAAAGTTAAGTTCAAATCTGAAAATAAACTGACTGCTTGTCAAATATATAATGCAGATGAGACGGGCTTTTTGTGGTGTTGCTTACCGAATTCTACACTTGCTGGTGGAGATGAGAAAAGTGTTAAAGGTTTAAAAAAAAAAATAAAGATAGGTTAACAGTTCTGCTGTGCTCCAATTTATCTGGTAATCACAAATAAAAACCTTTTGTGAAAGGAAAGTCAAAGCAGCCTAGGGCCTTACATTGCCAGTGATTTATGGGTCACAATCAAACGCATGGATGGAGAAAAATTTGTTTAAAAACTGGTTCTTTCAAGATTTTGTGCCAGCCGTTAAGAACCACTTTAAAAAATTAAAAATGCCTGAAGACAGTAAGGCTATTCTATTCTTAGACAATTGTTCAGCTCATCCTGATGAGGAAGAATTAGTGTCTGGTAACATTTCAGTGTCATATTTCCTCCCAATGTGGCAGCCCTTCAAGTCACACTTTGTTCAAGATGCTACTTTGTACAAAATTTACTCACAACCGATTGCAATGTGGAAGATTTTCAAGGACAGTTTTCCGTTAAAGACGCTATCTTTGCTACTGCTTTGGCTTGGGATGGGGTAAAACAAGAAACCTTGAAAAAGTCATGACGTTAACTCTGGCCTGAAGTAATGGACGAAAATATTGAAGCTACCGACAATGACAGTGACCCTCCAGTTGATGAACTTGAATTGGTTTTAAATGATTTGCCTTTAGAGAATCCCATGTCTCAGATGAATCGGGAAGAAATTAGGGTGTGGATTGGAGTAGATTGTGATGAGCCGACAGAGGAAATTATGACAGATGAGACCATCATCATACAGAGTGTTCTTAATCCAACAGCCCCCAAAGACATGGACTCCGATGAAGATGATGTAGACGAGAGAAACGACATCACATGGAATCAAGCAGCTGATGCCTTAAATACTTTAATAAAGTTTTATGAAAACAGCAGCTCGTTCAATGATGCTTAAATTATGAAACTACACATCATGCGAAATGATTTCATAAAGAAACGAAAAGAAATAACTAAAAAGCAAATTGACATTCGAGATATGTTCAAGATGGCTTCCACCAAGAAGAACAATCCCGTCTTGCTCAATTTTGAAATAAACTTTTTGTAAACCTAAAGTGCTCATTTTAGTTTCATAATCATGTATTTTTCATTATAGTATGTTATGCAATGTTTTTATTCTGTCGTAAAGCTGTTTAAAAAATAAAATATATGTTTTAATGTCATTTTTTGTTTAATTCAAACTTTTCCTGATATTCATCCTGTAATCCGGAATATTTCGTAATCCGGCATATGTCAAGTCCTGGACATGCTGGATTAGATGAGGTTTACTGTACTTACATCGCATACGTTACAACTGAAATGGTAAATTATCCATGCTTATTAAAAATATTAGTTATTCCAATGGCTCCTTTTGGCTCACACCATCTTGGATCTCGCCTCCCAATAAAGTTCAGGCAAGTCCCTTTGTCCTTGTGTTTGTGACTCACTGTCCAGATCCTTGCAGATCAGTAGGTGATCCTTGTTCATAACACAAATATCTTGTGAACAAATTGTGGACTTGTCACGATAATTGTGACCAGCAGCTAGTTGGAAATGTGCTACAAGATATATTACGTGGAATTGTCCCATTTTCTTTAAAAAGGTAGAACGGATCATAATCTTTGCCCTTAAAAACAACAAATTTCTGTAGTGAGGTTGTTTTTAATTTCCATACAATTGCTCGCAATATCAGGGCACTTCTGGTTTTTGGATAACTTTCGTTCCTCTCTTTGCCAAGTCATCTACAGCCTCATTTCCCCCGCAAACCCACAAGATCGGGAACCCGATGAAGTACAATATTGTTTACATATTTCTTACAATTTTGTCTGTTATTCTGTATGACTGTGCTTTTTAGATTGTCATTATTGGCTATTGCTTGCAGAGATGAGTCCACCAAGACAACTGTATTCCTGTTCACCCTGCCCTAACAATTGCAGGGCTTTATTTATGGCTACCAATTAAAAATATTTACTTACAAACAATACGAAGAACATGATTTTCAGTTGAATTATTTAATAACAATATAATTCTAGCAGTATTCTAGTTGTGCATATCATACGACCGAGCTTCTGAATGTTGTCTCCGCTCTCTGAGTTTGACGCTTTTACTCCGGTGGTATTTCATACTTACGTAACCGTATGTCTCTGTTGACATTCTCACGTAGTCCACAAATATTGATTCATGCATTTTAAGAACCTTAAAAAAGTGGTGCAATTTACCATTCTTTTGGCAGTTTGTTAATTCTGCTGTTCAACAACATCACCTACGTTATGAAGTGTGAACATTAGACATTGTATTAATAGGTCCATTAATTCTAAAAACAGCTGATTGTTTCCCTCAATAAATTATGATCTTGTGTAAAACAATTTCACATATGTTTTAGTTCGAGTATGATTGACTTTTTTTATAACTGAAGTAATGAGTTATATTTATTTCATGTTTAGGCTAACAAACTTACAATTTAGTCACAAAAACAATAGAATATGTCAAAAAATGATAGAAATTTTAAAGGAATTAAAATGTAAGCTAACCAGAATGATTAAAAATTTAACCTCCAACTTTTGGGTGTTAAATTAAAAGAGTTAAAATTAACAAAAAAAAACATGCAAAAACCTTTAGTTGGAAATTCCTTGTTTTTCACTCCAGATCCGCTTGGAAGTATGCCCAAGAGTAATACTGAGGACATTTTTTTGGAGACTCACAATAACAAGGTTTTAATATGTTTATGATGAAAATAAAAAGCTTCAGATTGAATAAATTATTGCCCTTAGAGAATATTGACGAATAAATTACGATCTACTCACTAACAAAATACCAGCGGGAGCTGAGGGCAACGAGTAAAACATTTTTGAAATTCAAGCTTATTTATTATCAGTTTTAAAAAAGCACATTATGCAACTAAATACTAAGGTTTTTTAAAGGTACACGCTGTTTGTCTTATTTTATAAATGTTTGTTGCAGTTTAATACAGCTGTCATCAAAGAGCTTAGGCAGGGGGAGGGTTATCGGGATGTATCCCCCACCGAAATTCCCAGAATATAAAATATCAACAGACTCCAGATAAGTCATTTAAAGAAATTGAAACAATAACCCTTAACTGGCAAGCAACTTAATTCAGTTGCGGGAACACACGCTTTGATAAAGTATAGTACACACTGGGTAGTAGAAGTACTGGAAAGCATATGCTGTTTACTTCCAAGAAAATGCTTGAAACTACAAAATTAAAGCATAAGGTTGTGTTGCAAAGTGCTTTCAAAGCAATTACCCAACGACGTATGTGATCCTTTCCAGCTTGAAGGGGAGATTGAAAATGTGGAGAACTTGGATGAATAATAAGAAGTCCGATTTACCAGAAGACTTTGTATTTTCCATGGATAAGTGTGATTGGCAGATGTTCCATACAGTTTTTAATGCGTTGTGAATAGTGCCGTTAACCAAAAACTACAGCGGAGAGGTAATTTTCAACCCTTCGGCGCTTAACCCTCCGAGTGCTGACTATATTGCTCTTTAGCGCTAAGGGTTTTCTTGGTTCCGTGAATGCTTATTAACTAAAATCATTATAAAATACTCTCTAACAGTAAATTAAGACTTATTATACAACACATTAATCACAATTGCTTGCTCTTTACAGTAAATAGCTTTATCTTATAATTTTATCCTTTTCTTTGTTGCCCAAAATATAAATTTAAAAAAAAATTTTTGTGTTCTAAAACCACTCACTCAAAATATGTAAAAAAAAGTAATGTAGAAAATCCAATCTAGCCAAAATTTGCACAATTTTATAGTGAATAGAAATATACATAACACTACTACTTTGCCATAAAAAAAACTTTTTGTCTATAAAAAAAACTCGGTTAAAAAAAAAATGGCTTTTCCGCACAAAGAAGAAAAACTTGCCTCTAAAGATATAAAAGTACTGTCTAGGCCCAATATTTATGGTTTTAATTTGTTATAAAGGAATAACACACACATTATATACAAGAAAAAAAAGAAGAAAAAATATTTATAGTTCAAAGTCCCTAAAAGTAACTATTTTCAAACGCACCTCTAATAGCACTTGAATTGCTAAGCTCACTCATAATTACTTCAAAAATGAATAAACATTTAGAAAAACAAATAAAAATAAACTGGTCTGCACTGAAACTAAAAATGAATAACAAACTAGTGGATAAACAAACAAAATCCGAGTTCCGAGTGTCTATCTTCGCGTACTACGACTAGTTAGTTGATTTGACAATTCTGCCGAAGGTTTGTTTGAGTAGATATCGCTATGAAACTCTTAACTATAATAAAGTGACTCTTTCCAAACACAGATCAGATTGTATTAAAAATAGCGGCGTCGTACACATTTACAAAATGTGTTGCGCAAACGTCGCATATGCGATGTTTTTTTTTTTTTTTTTTGCTTTCCATGCCACTTTGGGCCTTTCGGCTAACGAGCATGTTTTTTTTGGGTTTTTAATATTTTATGGTCCCCCGCGGGATTTGAACCCGGGACGTCTTGCTTATGAGGCAAGTACCATAGCCGTTGAGCTATGACAGAGGACTCATATGCGATGTTAGCACTGTAACGCGACATTTATACATCGCATATGCGACATTAGCACTTGGAGGGTTAAAAACATATTTACGCAGCACAACATCCCAAAGTGGACTTAATGGACTCAATTGTATATACACAGAGAAACAGAAGTCATCCCTGATAGTGTCTTGTAATCATGGCAAAGAAGCCCAGAAAACTTAAAATCATCTTTTAGTGAAAGATTGTATGCATATGATTATTTTGTCCTTGCCACTAAAATATGTATTGTAATTTCAAAAGAGCCTCTTTTTATTTTTTAACATTATGATATATTTTCTGTAATTCTGAACAAATAAATAATTTTCGAATCCTTACAGGAAAATGTAAAGATTTGAAAAAAGTATAAGTGTTTTTTTTTTTTTTATTATTGGGAAAAGGGGGAGATTAAAAAGAATATCTTTTTATTCTTAGGTCTCATTAGGTATATAATTAAATTTGTAATTATGTATGATTTATTATTCAGTTAAGTTCTGTAAGAATTTAAAACAGATAAGGCACAGACCTGGTTTTTGTATTACTATGTGATTTCGTTTCATTGTTTGAATAGATTAAACAAAACTTTGACAATAAATTGTTATAACTTTTGGTGGCCCAACATACAATGGCATATGCAGTGTTAAAATGATCACATATGCCCAAAAACTTTTTTATCTATACAATTACACAAAACAACACTGCTTTTTAAATGTAAACAAATCTAAACCCCGACTTCTATGTAGTCAGCCTTCGAAATTGTCCTATCCCTCCCTGAAATTTGTTTATGGCTATGCCACTGGGAGTTATAACTGTTAATAAAACATCAGTTATAGAATACTGTAAATTGTTAAACAGTTTTAAAAGTATTTCTTGGGCCTACTTGGGTTTAGGATTAATATTTTAAATGCACAGTAATAGTATAAACTATCATTTTCCTTAGACTCTGACCATCTCAGTACTCTATGGTAACAATTAAAATTTTTTTACTAAAGATAGAGTCAGGTTATGTAAATCTGGGTGACTCTATCATGTAAGGTTATTGTAATTTTTATGTACGGTTTGTAAAGTTTACTTTGTTAAGGTTATTTTGAATAGTAATATTTTAAAGTTTTGGGGGCTCCACCAGATCCTTCTTACGGATCAAATTTTAGCTTGGCATGTGACGTACTCCTAAGAACTGGGTAGAAATAAGTACAGAGACATTTTTACAAAATTGTTAAATATATTCTGAAAATTTCTAAAAACATTTCCTACAATAATTATTTTGCACGATTTCTAAATACATCTAAATTTCAATTTGATATCATTAATTTTTACTCAAGTTTACAGTTCCAACAGTTATAAATCTTTTACAACGAAAGATTACATCCGCTTAAGAAAGGTGGTGCTAATTATTAAATCTAGTACTCTCCTAACCTTTAATCTATGTATCTTATTTTAATTATTTAAGCTGAAGTCTCTTCTAATTACTAGTACATAATACAATTGTTAATTTAAAGTCTGACACCTCTTATTTCAATTAATCATTATTTGAATTAATTACTATAATACTAACTTGATATAACAAAACTTATTATATACTTTATATAGATTTATATGAACGACTTTAAATTGCTTCGGTAACTGATTTCGATTACTTATGAGGTGTTTTAGAACCCTCTCTTCAGATAATCCTAATAAACCAGTCCCAATACAATTATTTATTAATGAATGATTATTTATTTATTTTTGATTTATTTTAATGTTACTTCTGATATAATACTCTGGATATGATTTCGTTTGTTATTTAATTTTAACCCTCGAGATCTGTCTTTACAATGAAATGAAATATTAATGCTACTTACATAATTTTTTGTTCCCACTCTCACACACTTTGCACTTTTATTTGATTTTTATAAACTCCCTTATTGACTTTTATTAATTTTATGTTACACTTCACTACTGCACTTTATTCCTTGGTTTTGATGGTTCCTGGATCCATTTGATGTATATAACTTGATTGAAAACTTTGTTTAACGATTATAAAACTACTTTATTACTTGGATGATTTATCTTTGGTTACTGACGATGAAGTTACTTTATTAAATAATTGATGTAAAATAAAAATGATGCATCTCGAAAGGTTTTGTCCTAGGTGTTGATTGATTGAATTTTAGTTGATGACAGACCTCGTGTCTTCTCTAAAATTTTCCCACCACACCGTTTCACGCATTTCAGTTCTTTTTTGATTGGTCTATTTGAATTTTATATTGTTCTGATTGGCTTTCCAGTTTTACAGATTTGGCAGTATTTATCGCGTGTCTGCACTCGTTGATTCACACAGAATAACGCAAAGCAGTGTATTTGTGTCTTAAGTAATTTAAGCTGGTACATCCGTTGTAACTTCCTGTTGAAATACTATTACTCACAAAGCTAGTCTGGCCTGTTTCTGTAGATTCATTTATCATGAATTTATTTAAATTTTATTTTATAAGATATTATTATAATTATTTTGTTATTGCTGATGTTAAAGACATTGGGTATTGGTGTTTACTTACCAATACTTACAATAGAAACAATCAAATTAAAAACTTTTGCTAAACAAACTAAAACTCCACCTTGCGGCTCGGAAGCTAAATGAGCTTCATGGTAAAATCCCAACGTGGATTTGAACCGTGTAGTTTCGCGGTGTTTTACGTTTTGATCGACTTTGGGGGAGCCAGACGGGCTATAAAAAATAAAATGTGCAGACTAATCTCCTATATTTATTTTTTTTTTAGGTAAAACTAGTTTGTTTTATGCAAAAATTTTCAAAAACAAAGAAATTGTTTATTTATTTTAAACACCCTAAAAATAGTACCCCGGCCACCTTCCCCTCACCTTACAAATGAGGTCAATGAACCTGCAACAGCTGATGTTTCTCTTACGGCAAGCGCGGGGATATTACTTGTCTTTATGTTCTGAAATTGTAGGATTTGATATGTATTTTTGAATATCAAATCATTACCCTACGTTAAAAAAATTATTTTTCACGTCCCTTAAATTATTTGTCCTATGTTTTTGCAACTCAATTCTCCCGCTATCAAAAACTGGCGCTCTAGAAGTACAGTTTATACAGTTAACAACAGCATAACCAACGAAACTGAAGTATCATATAGTTAATAAAGGCAAAAAATACTACCTGAGGTATTAAACAGGCTGTCATGGAACAACCACACTTTATAGGATTGTTCCTAAAATAAAAGTAAGATAAAAACATCCAATAAACGCTCTGTTCACCTTCTATTCGCCATTTTGTTTTTTTAACAAAAAACATAGATAAGATATTTGATCTGGAGAAAAAACTATTGGTAGGGCAAGTTTGGAGCTTTTATGGCTTTAAGTTGGCATCACTGGGATGAGCCTTGATGGATCAACATTTTTGTGTTTATAACCTCAAAAATACATTTAATGATAGTGAGTCTACCTGAAAATTCCACATTAAATGAACAACGTTCTGTTATTCGTGTTTTACTTGCTGAAGGTGAAAAACCAGTGAACGTATTCTCTAGAATGACTAAAGTGTATGGTAAAAGTTGTATGAATCGTGTAAATTTTTACAAGTGGGTAGAAAAGTTCATAAATGGTCGAGACTCAGTGACTGGCGAACACCATTCTGGCCAAAGAGTTGAAATTTCAACTCCCTCACTTGAAAGTCGAATAGATGACATTATTCATGCCGACTGCCGTGTCACTGTGGAAATGATAGTTTAAAAGGTTCAAGTTAGTATTGGTACAGTTCATAACATTATCTGTAACAAGTTGAAGTACTGTAAAACATGTGCAAGATGGGTCCCAAAGGAGTTGACACAGCTACACAAGGTTGAGAGTGTGCACAGAGCTAAAGGAACGTTATGAAAGAGAAGATGAGCACTTCCTCAACAAAATTTTAACTGTGATGAAACTTGGGTTCACTGTTATGAGCCAGAATCAAAAAGGCAAAGCATGGAGTGGAAGCACACCAGCTCACCTGTCAGGAAAAAATTCTAAACACAAGCATCAGCAGGAAAAGTCATGTTGACGGTGATTTGGAACGCTGAAGGTCCAGTTTTTTGTGATTATCTCGAAGAGCAGCCAATACTACTCGGATATGCTTTTGAACTAGGTGAAGCCAGCCATGAGAGAGAAACATCGTGGATCTCAGAGGAGAGGTGTGATTCTCCAGTAAGACAACACACGTCTTCATACTGCTCAACTAACATGTGAACCCATCGATAAAATGGGCTGGGAAGTACTGCCTCACCCCTATTACAGTCCCGATTTAGCACCTAGTGATTTCCATTTGTTTGGTCCACTGAAGGAGGTATTACGTGGGAAGAGGTTCCATGATAACGAGGATGTCAAGCATTTTCTGGGAAATTGGCTCAAACAGCTAGATAAAGAGTAATTTACAGCCGGTATAAAAAAGCTTGTAGTCCGTTGGAACAAGTGCATAAATGTTCAAGGGAATTATGTTGAAAGAAAAAGCATTGTTTTGTAAAAATAAATGGGTATTTTCTCCAGACCAATTTGTCTCTTTAATTATTGAATGACGCTCATATTTGCTAAGTAAATTTTTACCAGGATACACAAAATCAGAGCAGTGTTATGTATATTTTCAAAATGGCTGCCATTACAAATTTTAGAGATATTTAACACTAAACATTTTAAACTTCCGCCATTTTGAAAATATATAAAATGCTGTTCTGATTTCTTGTAATGTGGTAAAAGTTTACATCAAAAATATGTTCACCAAATTTGAACTCAATATCTTATCTACTTCCAAAAATATTAAGTATGTTTGTAAAAAAAAAAACAAAATGTTGGATAAATGGAAAACAAAGTGTTTTCGGGCTTATGTTTATTGGAACTTTTTAACTTCTTTTTAATTGGGAACAATCCTATAAAGTGGTTCCAGGTTGTTGCAGGACACCCAATAGAGGCAAAGCCTACCTACCTGAGGTATTATTCAGTTTAACCATGGAGCAGTCGGCATTGGACTGGCAGAGAGGTTCAGAGATTCCCATGTCATCGACATCAGACAGTTTTAGTATGCCTTCTACCAGTACAAACTGTTGTCTTCGGAGGTCGTTCATCGCCAAAGATCCTAGAGAGGAATGTGCCAAATGATGAAGTATCCTTGCTACCCCTAGCACCAACTGTAACAATAAAATCGTAGTTACATAGGGTGTTCCAAAACTTACAGAAAAACCAAGAAAATGGTTTATGAAAACATACACCTTGGTTTTTATGTAGACAAATAACATTATTTGGAACGGTAAATAATTTAAAAGTGCCTAATACAGTGTATTATTTAATATAAAATTTTTTTAAAGTTGTTCCATTCAAAATGGTCGTACCCCTTGTACCAATCTTACGAAGGATTAAATGGGGAACGGAAGCAATACTGGGCCACATAGATTGGTACTGTTCAAAACTTACCTTTAAAATTTAAATGTCACCAAAGGTATGAATGTTTCAGCTGTTTACTCACAAAGTATAAGGTACCCAAAGGTTAACTAAATAAACCATAGAACTAGAATGCATTTTTGGTTTATTAATAAAAGTTAAGTTAAATTTTATGCGCCCTTAGATAAAGTTTAGATAAATTATACGCCCTTAATACAAAAAAAATTAGATTAAAAAAAGGAAATACATATATATATATTTATTTAAATTTGAAATCCCCTCCCCAAAAATCAAAAATCAAAACCCTCCCCTTTAATAAAGATTACAGATTTAATACAAAAGGTTAGACAAAATTACAAAATAACATGACATACCATGGATTTGATTAGGAAAATAACAAACATATGTCGTTGGCCAACTGTAAAGCTAAAAGTAAATAAAATAAATATAAATAAATGATTATGAGACGTCTCTCTATATATATATATAAAAATATAAGAATTTCTAGTGTGTACAGCCCTGAGGGGCTATGGTCCGAAATATTGCTATAGCTGCACCGCCCAATTATTAAATACAAACATATCCTATATAGTATTCATACACAAAATTACTTTTTCAAAATACAGCCTGTTTAATATTTAACACAAAAATCAACTGCAGATCATTGATATTTCAAATTAATCTCTGTCTATAACTAGAACACTGTAGATACAAGAATTTTATTTTATTTAAAGTCCTGTTGAAAGGTAGGCCTTTTCAGTAAGGCGTAGCTGTGGTGTAGCTTATGGCATTGTATGGGTTAATTATCCCCTGAAGTTGAACCAGTGTAACTGCATAACACAAATAACAATTCTTTTTTAGAAAACTTGCAGCTAATTAAATAAGCATAAATCAGATAGTTCTTTTTGAGTTAGCTGTTCTAAAATTTGTAGCACAAGGTGACAAATTGCTACTTAAAGATTGTAAGAGTTAATACAACATGTATCATGTTGCATAAGAATGTTTCTACATGTTAACCAAACCACATGGCAACATAAAAATGTTCTTGTTTAGTTACATAAAATATATATCAGAAATATTATGCCTATAGCTCTTTAAAAGTTTTCAATATTCTGGTTATACTGCAGAAAACTACACAGTTACAGTTAATTAATACAGAACTGTTTAGGCTAGTTTTTTGTTTGAAATAGGTTAAGACTTTAGTAATACACAACATAGCATCAGCTTTAAAGTTTTTGTAGGCTGTAAGATTAGCATTTTAAAATTAGGCTGTAGTAAAAATGAAATACATAGGTCTTTTATTAAATCCAAAAAAATGAGTTTGAAAAGTTATTCATAAGCCAACTGTGGAAATAACCTTATTAAATTTTACAAGTGAACATTTCATAATTATCAATTAAAGCTAAAACATTCTTACCTGGTATTCACAAAATAAAGGCTTATAACAAAGGCATGTCAAATAGCCTTGCGCATAACTCGCGACTAAAAAAAATATAAGGAATTAATCCACAACATAATTTAACTATATCAGCGACATAACAAAAGTGGACTTTCCTGTAGTGGAAGCGATGGCGGACTCTGTTCTCGAAAGTTCTAAAACGAAGCAAGGTTAACGGTCTAGAGAACAGCTGTCGTATAACTTGATAAGGAAAGGTACTAAAGCTGGATACCGTACGGAGTCGGTTCCTAGCGGAGAAAGGAGAAACTACTTGGAAAGTGTCGGTAAGGATAAATACAGAATGTAAGGTCGGAGACGTAACACCCTAAATTTGAAGGATGTTTCAAGTGTAGCAAATACAAAAAAAAGCTCACAAGGCAATGATTATACAATGAAATATGATGCAGGAAATTATTACAAATATTTTACCTGTTATTTAATCGTGTAACATCATTATGTTGAAACATTCCAATGTTTCAACTAACATTATAATCTTAAAATCACAACATAAATATTCAAATTTAATAATATACATGAAAAAGCAAAAAAATCCTTATTTCAAATCGAGACCCGTACCAAAAAACTATTAGCACCACACTCCAAGCGACAAAACCAAGAACCTACAACTCGGCCTAGAACTACAAAAATACAAACAATATTTCTAATTAAACATCAACTACAGAAGCGGCCTAACCAACGAAAATTATCACTACCCCAATAAGAATAAGAATTGTTCAAACATTAGAAACGGGACCAAAATCAGACTTTTGCAGTAGAATTTTCCTGTAACTGAAGCGACAAAACTATGGTACATAGTACCGAAATTTCTCAAATATCAAAAATGTGTACAAAGAAATTAAAGACACCTAAGGATGCCTGAAGAATCGAGCTATTTAACTCATATCTTTGATCTTCTAGACAACTTTAAATAACCTATAGGAACAAATAAAAGAAACCATGAAATCCACGTATTTCCAAGGAAACAAACCGGTAAGTGTGGCTGATTGATTTGAAGTAACCATCCAATTGGATGATCGGAGTGCGAACAACACAATTTACAATTTCGAATGAGGTTAATAGAAAAAACATCTGTTTTATGATTCTAAGAGAATTATGTTCTAGTTTAACACTTAAAAAAATAGACCTTAATATATTTCAATATTCCATAAATGAAATACAATCTTAAGTAAAATCACTGTCAAAATTACAAATATAGAAATTTAAACGTTTATTGTAAGGGTAAAATACCTAGTAAAGTGCAGCAAACAAGTACGTCATTTTTCCAATGGAAAGCCCATTTTGCAACAAAGGAAATTATTATTATTGCAGGAGTCGAATACTAATGTGGCTCCATTCTGTCTATTTGGAAAAATATTAATACTGTATAACTAATCTAGAAAGACTTCTATAAATGTGATAAATAAATGACCCAGTAGTAAATAATAAAGAGTTATAATATAGTGGACTTGAAAACCTGCAGATAAGAAACTCAACATTTGGTGAGATCTAACCTTACATACATACTTTCAGTTTGTGTTAAGATATTTCAGACTTCAAAACTTATAACTTTAAATACAATAACTCTATTTTTGAGTATTATTTAACATACATTGTGCATAAAAATACTTTTTTTAGTTGACTGAACTTTATATGTATATATTTTAGAAAAGTGTTAATAGTTACAGGTCATAATATGTTATATGTGTATGTTTGATGAATATTGTAAAATTTGAATAAGCCGGTACGATACCTCACCCCGAGATTAGGAATCCATAAATACAAATGTAAATGAGCTCATATTTTAATGAATTTAATAAGAATTTACCTCATTTAAAATACATAAAATAACCATAGCTTAAGTATCAATGACTTACGTAGCCTATAGTAGCTGTGGGATACTTTCTAGTTTTGTATTGTAATTTATTTCTTTTGTTCGTTGAACTTTATTAATAATTATTCTGTTTGTTAAAACCCTTAAATGTTATAAAAAAGGAAAACCATCTTTTCATATATAAGAACAAATTCTTTAAATCTGGAAATAAATAACATTGTTCACTATAACCGAGATTGTAATCTTATCTTCAAGTATTTGTCACTTTTGAGGTCGTCATATATACATAAAAAACACAAAACGATTGCAGTTGGTGTACTCCATTGTGTGGATTATGATAAACTACCTACTTTGTACCATGGTTACTGACTGGTTTCATCTTGATAATCAAGGACTGTATCATGCAGGTTGTTAGACTGAAATGACAGCTGAGTACCGTACGAGTAGACCACGCCAAGGTGTACGGATGAAATAACAGGTAAAACACTTGTAGTAATTTCCTGTATCTTATTTAATTATATGAAGTGACTTGGATATAAAATATCACGATTCTAATATTATTTAACCAATAAATAAAGCTAATGACAATCCAGGCAAAGTTGCTCAAACAACCTTGGAGGCTATCAACAACTTATATCCATCAAATGATTGGTTGTGAATATACACTGATGGTTCTAAAAATGAGGGAGAAACAGGAGCAGGAATACTCTGCGAGCACTTCTCTCAGTATTTTGCGCTTCGGGCGCTACCGTGTTTGAGGTAGAGCTGTTTGCAATCGACGAAGCGTTAAGGTAGATAATAATGAGGCCTTGGATGAGGAACAAACACAGTGATCCTAGTTGATTCTAAGTCAGCACTACAAGCACTTGCTGAAACAACACACCCTCAAGTTCATTAATCGAATCAATTAAAATATATATATATATATATATATATATAAGATAATTAAACACATAACCAAAGAAATAGACGAGCTGGTCAAACGAGGAACCCACATAACACAGAAACCAAGAAGAATGCTCACACTGGAGGCAAGGATTGGTGCACTAAGGCGAACATCGCATCTGGAAGTCAATAATAAAGCAAAAGACGAAATAAAGAACAAACCCTATGAAGATGTATTAAACCTGTATGAAATGAAAAAGTCAAGAACCTGCCGAGGAGGACGTCTGTCGCAATCTTCCGATTAACAAATGGACATGACTGTCTGAACGAACACCTAAACAAAGTAAAGATATTGAATTATGACAACTGAACGCTGTACGAATGCCCAGACACTGTTACAAATAAGGACCACCTTTAGGTATGCAGAAAATTGGATGCAGACAAGCAAAGAAGAAAGGACCTTCCTGGTCTCTATTGGGAAGGACGATCGAAAATGGCATGGGCCATTGAAAGAAAAAGAAGAATATGTGTAGGATCATTAACACTCTTAAGAAGACATCTTTTACTAAAAAGAACTGCAATTCTATATAAATTGAGCCAAGACACGTCTTGCCCATTTAAGCACTCAACGATTTACAAATTTTATAACGATGAACACTTTAATTTATTTATAACGATGAATTATAAGTAATTTTTACAATGAAATTTTTTATTTTTAACAACTTACTATACTGTGAGTTTACGGACATAAAAACATTAACTTATAACTTACCCTCAGACGATGTTCCCATGAGAGTTGCAAAAGCTGTACTGTATCCAAAGGCTCTCCTAGTTCTGTTACTATGACAACGGGACCAACAGCATCCGGCACACATGACCCAAGTACCTAAACAAGAAATTGTACAGGTTAGCTATGGTATTCTCAACAAAACAGTTTAACACATTCACTGCTACTCAAATTTCGTATTTCCTATGCTAGGAGCTGACCTTTTATTTTTTAAATTTATAGACTAAATGAGTGGAAATTACTTTATTTTTTATTTTTGAACCTTTCTACGTGATAATCACTATTATTTTAAAGTGGATGCACATGTGTGTCCATAGCACATAAGCTTGAAATTGGCGTGCGAAGGACGCAATGCTCCGTGTATTGAAAATTCCCTAAATACGAGGCGTGCGAAGCACACAATGCACTGTGAATTGAAAATACTCAGAACACGGGAGTTAGCGTGCGAAGCACGCAATGCACTGTGTATTGAAAATACTCCCAATATGCGGGTTGGCGTGCAATGCACTGTGCGTCGGCCGCTTCTCAAAGTGTTCAGTGTCAAGCTCACATGTGCGTCCTTAGCAATGAACGTGTTAAAGGACCAGGAAGCTTAGTTTGGACAGTTTTAGTAATTTCTAATACAGATTATACAGTCTGACAATTCTTGTTATGCCACCCCAAGATGGCAGCTCGTCTTTAACCGAATCGATTGCTCTCCTTTTTTTACAAACTTTTTTATCCACTGTAGTTTTATTTTTGAGCAGTCACAAAATTGTTTTCGTATCCTTAAATAAACACTTTTTAAAGATTCCCCATAACAGTATCAAAAAATACTTATATTTAGTCTTAGTATGCTTTATAACAGAATCAAATTTAAGTTTTAATACCTTTGATCATTCTTGAGATGTTAGCCGACGACAAGCAGACTAGCTAGTACAGGAATTTCTCGAAAATTACGATTGTATAGGACAGAGGCACTTGCATCAGGGTAGGGCTGTTGAGGTAGCGGTGACCTGGATCCTGACCTTGGTTTATGGACTGCTTCGCTTAGCTCACGGACAAGCTTCCCGGCATTGAGCTCGCATCAGAAGCTTTGTAAAATCCCCCGCGTGAATTTGAACCGAGTACTTTCAAGGTATCTTATGTTTTGAATCTGAGGTCGTCTAAAAAAATAAATTGTGCTGAATAATCTCCTATATTTATTTTTTTAGATAAAACCCCAAAAATGTTTAATTCTAGTAAGAAAATTCTCAAAAAATTTTTACTTCCTGCGAAAAAACGTACTTCCCGTTGTTGGTTTTGTTTTGCTAACGAAGTCGTCCGATCAACTTAGACAACCAACGGGTGTACCAAATTTGGAACAAATCGGACGTAAAATGCAACCACGTTGGAGTGCAAACACATAAATACACACACACAAACATATATGAACATTTATACAATTTCAATGACACTAAAACATGTTCTGGGGACCATGATCGGTGTTCAATTACCTCTTTCGACCAGGTCTTATCAACCAGTCACTGTAATAGCTCATAAATATTGTCTATGGAAATTCGCAAATAAAAGGTATTATACTTTTTTTATATGGAACTAGGGGAAACCCATGCGTGCTCCACACGCCAACCCCATTGGAACTTCTATACACATAATCATGTAATGTTTTCTTTATAATAAGGGTATAAGATTAATAATAACCCCAAAACTAAGATGGTAAATAATGTTAAATGTTCAAAACTAATTATTTCGTATATTTTATAACAACAGTTAAAAGTTAAAAGTACCAGCAAGGCTCAGGTCTACGCTTTAATAAAAACCTAACCTAAAAGTTAGGGATACAAATAAATAATCGACTGTGTGCACACACGGAATATATTTTATGTGTTATTGTGCGCGTGTAAATGTGTTTGTGTTGTTTTGTATATGTATTTATTTTAATGTGCTAACGACCTCACTAGAGCGAGAATCTGATGATGGAATAAAGTTCCGAAACGCGTCATGTTCAAGTAAGTGAATTACTTTAAACAAATAATAAAGTCACACAGATGGAAAAAATCATTCCTTTTAATAAATAATTGGTTCAAAGTTTGAAATCAGCTGTTAGTAGGCCTACAAGTATTAGAGCAAACAGCTGTTTTATCTGTTATTTTATTCAATTGGTTGCTATGGTAATAAATCTAAATACATGTGTTAGTTCATCAGTCTAGGCCTAACCTAAGATTTTTTCCGACTAAATTTACAAATATTGAAATAAAAAATGTTTTTATCAAAATGAATTATAGCCTATGTTATTCAGGGATAGTGTAGCTTTTTATTAGTGCTGTAAAACTATTTTTTAATCGGTTCAGTAGTTCTAGAAATGACCCCTTACATACAAACAAACAAATGTTACCTCTTTATAATATTAGTATAGATTAGCGAACTGAATACCGAGAAAAATGAATTTATTGCAATCAATTTTGTCCATGCAAGGCTAAGATAAATGGATTAACCCGTATTACTGTCTAAATCCAGAGCTGCATGTGTAAGAGCGCTTCTTTAATCTTCAACACAAACAGAAGTTCTGACAATATCATGGACTTGGTACAATAGTACTGAATTAAGCCGCTTAGCTTTGCTGTAACATTATAATGGATTTAGTAGCAGTCGATTCATCGCAGATACAGTTATACTACTACATTCCGGTTTATTAGCGAATTTCCATAGCAAAAATGAGGTATTGCAGTGGCCCTTATGGTAAGACCCAAGGTCGGGAGTAGCAAATGAGCATCGATAATGGTCCCCAGAACACGTTTTAAGGTGTCATTAAAATTATATATATATATATATATATATATATATATATATGTATATAAGTATAAATGTATATATGTGTTCGCACTCTAGCGGCCGCATTTGAAGTCCGATTTAGTCCAAATTTGATACACATGTTGGTTGTCTATGTCGTTCGGAAGTAACTATTTTTTTAGATTATACCTACGAGAATAAATATTTTTTAGAGTTTTTTCTACAAATATAAATGTAGCATGTTATTCTATAGCTCGCTTCGTTCCCCCAAAATCGATCGAAACGTAAAATATCGTGAAAGTACCCGGTTCACAGCCATGTGGTGGATTTTACCGTGGGGTTGGCATGCGAAGCACGCAATGCATTGTGTATTAAAGATACTCCCAATAAGAGGGTTGGCGCGCGAAGCACGCAATGCACTGTGTATTTAAAATACTGCCAATATACGGAATGGCACTGTGCGAAGCACGCAATGCACTGTGTATTTAAAATATTCCCAATATGCGGAATGGCGTGCGAAGCATTTTGCAGCTATTCAGCACCGTCGTGAACAGATCTATTTTCTAAATTGTTTGTTGAAACCCTAAAACATAGGTCTATAAACTTAATTTTGGAAATATGCTCAACTCACATCAGCGGTTCAGCTGCGTGGTCGAATTATTAAACATTTTGTGCCAACAGGGTGGGTGGGGGGGGTATTTTTTTCGTAGCTTAGTTTGTAATGGATTTTTGGGGTTCAACCAATGACGGCTCGCGTATAGTCACTGAAGAACTGCAGCAAATCCAACTTCCACTTGATATTATTTAAAATGTATTATTGTTATTATTATTTTTGATAACATTTAATATGAGTCCTTTCTTCTTTGTTTTCTTTCTTTATACTAGTAGGCCTACAATATAATAATCCTTAAGCTTAAATGTCAGTAGCCATCAACCGGTTTAAGAAAAAGATACAAAAATCTCTGTATGGAACTGTGAAGCGAACAGTTCCAGAGCAGTGTTGTTTGGTTGTTGTGCGCAAGCGCATATAGAAAGCTACGCGCGAGGAGGGACCATCGATGTATAAACACACTGGATCGCTGGCTGCGTGAATTGAATACGGTCCGGCTGGCCTAGCCGCTTCCCCCACCACTGGTGGGACAGCAACAACACGTGAAGCATTCAAAGCTAATGCAACGCACACAAATGTTTTAATTTATTTTGCTCAGCTTCAACAACGGCACCAAACATTATTTGTAAAATAATCATTTTAATTTCTAAACAATATTTAATTGTTATACAGTATGTAACACTTATTTTTATAGTAAACTAGTGGACCCAGCAATGCTTCGCTATTGCTTGATTTAATTTAAAAGTTAGTAAAGTTATTCCATTGTATTACATTGACTTAAGTGATCGAATTGCAAAATGATTTTTATGCCACAAGAATATAGGCTACTACACAAATTTAGATCTATAGTTTGGAAACCTTTATCGATAATACAGTAAACCTTTTGTTTGTTTTTACCTAATCTAAAAAACTGATAGTTGTGATGAATTGTAAAAAACCTGATTCTAAATTAGCCCAATTGGTTGGAAATGAACGTGTTTTGGTTCATTGTATCATTGTAGGCTTAACCTAAAATTATGTTCAGTTTTTGATGCAAATCAGTTGTTTTATATATAATATGTAACAACCAATGTTTGAATTGAATTAAAATATAGTAAGCATTTTTAGTTGATTTTTGTTTTTATTTACTTTAAGTTGGTCAATTTAACCAAAAAAGCTGTTGGTTTTGAAAAAATAATAAACTGATTACAAATTTGCTAGTAAATTTGCTTTGGTAATGAATGTAAACAAACATGTGTTACTAAGCATTTTATACGAACAGCTGATTTTGTGCGCTATGGTCTTGAGTCCATACAAAAGAGGCTGTTTAGTTTTTCTAAATTTGAAACTTTTTCGGAAAACTTTTCAAATTTGTCTTTATATGATAATATTATAGTTCGGACTATTATGAACATTTTAAAATAAAAAAATAGCCAAATTGGTCCAGCCGTTCTCAAGTGATGCGCTTACAAAGGAACAGCAATTAATTCATTTTTATTATATAGATTAACAGTTTGTGTTTAAACTATTATTATTGTTGTTGGATAAGGATAAGGAAAAGTTTAGGGGAAAATAAACTGAACCAAAACCATAATGAAAAACATGATCTGTATTAGCATTTTAAACTGCATTTTATTTACATAAAAGTATACCTAGGTATACATTACACTTTAAACATTGTTAAATAAAACAAGTTTAGTAAGTTTTGACGCACTCCAAGCTTTGTAAATGTAGCTCGCGATGTTTTTAAATGTTACAAAATTCTGTTAAAATGTATAATAATTTTATTTACTACTAGGAACTCGGCCTCTGATCGCTTCGCTCGCCAAACCCTGCGGTGACATATGGTAATGCCAATGCAAACTACAAAATCTCTAGTTATGTTCATAATTTTAACATTTTTTCAATTTTTCAACCCTTAAATAAAATAAAAATGGCGGCCGGACCGGTTCTCTCAGTGTAAGCTTTTTTCCAAAGCCAGTTTGTGGCTTAACTGTAAGTCGAATTTAAAAACTAATATTTTGCGGGTAGCAAATTAGATTTTCAACAAAATAGGATTCTTGATTTTTTCCGTATCTCAAACCATAAGCTCACAAAATGACCGTAAACTTCAAATTTGTAAAAAAATCGTCCAAGTTTTTGTATTTCAACCATTTAGTCAACACATTTATTCTAAACCAATTCAAAAGTGTTCCATAGCTTTTTTGTAGATAAAGGTTTAAAGAATTCATATATGCCAGTTTTGCAAGTAAAAAAAATGATTGAAGTAAAATTAACAAAGTTATTAGCTCAAGGAACAAGCATCATATTACTTTAAATGAGCAATTCTTGTATCTATCTTTGTTTGTATCTGTCGTGGATCTCGAAAACGGCTCTAACGAATTCAAAGAAATTTTGTATTTAGGTGTAGTTTTGAGTTTTAAGTACACCCATATAGTTGTATTTCGTGTAAAAACGAAATTTTTTGAGAAAATCTAAGTTAAAAGTTGAAAAATTTTAACATAGGGTCTTATGGGTTGCCATTTTGGTTACAAAATAACAACGAAATAGTAAATAAAGTAATCAAAACAGCTGTTTATAAACAAGCCATGAGATTGAGTATTATCCTAAATCAGCTGTTCATTGGATAGTTTTTAATAAATTACTACTAAAAAACAATCTAATTTATTCTGTTTTAGCACGTTAGAATTATAATAAATTGTTCCGATTTAACAATTTATTTTATAAAAAAAAATAAACTTGGCAAAAATGGATAAATTCTAATAGTCAATTTTGTAATATAGGCCTGGTCATTTCTGAAACATAGTATTGAGGTTAGGTTTACTACTGTATATTTAGTCCTGGTTTCAAAACATTAGTTGACAGAAGATAGTAGAACTAGGACTAAAATCGTAATGAAAGTCTCTCACGTTTCTAAAGCATGTATTTGAGGTTATAATTAATCTTGTATATACTGTTAATATATTTACCGCCCACCCCATGTTAAACGTCCCTATCCCGAGCGGCGTGTAAAGTTCGTGTTTACAAGCTACATGATATGTAATAGAAGCTCCATGATATGTAATAATGCATGTTATTTCATTACAACCCGCTACTAGTTCGAGAAGTGGTCGCAAGAGCGCTAGTAGTCAGCGTCAGCTGTTTAATTTGAAACAATCAATTTTGCCATAACTGAG
>JAGFPH010002435.1:89255-99848 GCA_018207615.1 Philaenus spumarius | reverse complement strand
AGCTGTAGTTTGTTATGTGGCGGCGTTTGAAGTGGGAACAGAAAGCCGTATGGTTGGGAGGCACTTTCAAGGCCCACCTTGTAAACACTCAATTAAACATCGTTTGTGTTATCCAGAAGGCAATGTTAATCACGCCAATAGTAATGTAATCGAAATCCCATAAGTAGTTTTTGAGTAAAATAGTAAACGAACATACAAACTTTCATAATATCGTGTAGTCGACACCCAAGATTTTCAGCGTCCTTTAATTTACTCATTAATTTTAATTTTCGAATTCAAACAAATATATCGGCCTAAATTTATCCCGCTCAACTTAAAAGTACGAATCGTAATAAATTTAATTAATTGTGCAGCTTTGAAACAAGTATTTTAATAAGGAGATCATTTAGCCTAATTCAAACACATGTTTGCATTAACGTTCCGCAATAAATCTCTCCGCGATTAATAACCCTCGGGCTTAATCCGTCGCAGCTTCCAGCTTTCCACGCTCCATTCTCCGCCGTTCGAAATCAAAAGCTCGGGTCGAAATCTATTCGTTTCCTGATGTATCAATAGACTACACTTCAGAGGTTTATGAATGGCGACCGTTCTTTATTCTAATTCGGTAGCCAGAAATAAAGTCGAAAACGAGGCACTTAAATACAGAACGTCCTGTTTGATTAGCTCGTACTAACTCGGGCTGTGAACACGGGAACATAACGGCCTCATTCAAAACTGGTTTAGTCGAATATCGTGCTTGATATTGTTATACGCTGTAGCTCGTTTTAGCTAAACCTAGAATTGTCCGGTGTCGCTCTCTAATAACTGATAAATTACAAAATATTCAAACAGTAATAATTTTCAGATCGTCTACAGTTCGGTACAGATCTCTACACTACAAAAACTGCAATGCCTGGAAAGATAAAATTTGGCAGTAAGGAGTTTATTCAAAATAAATAATTATTACAGCGTCCCATTCGAATAACATCATGGGCGCCCCCCCAAGCTCCCAGGAAAAGGAAAATATGTATATTATTAATTATAGTCTGGTATTTTTCTTTAAAGAGATTAGCACTAAAATACGTTTTAAATGTTTTGTGCCGTTTGATTTTACATATACTTATTTTATTTTTTACAAGCGTAAAACATGAGCTGCTGGGTCACTACTTGGACTCGATGCTGTGTGGGTTAATATTTCACCTGAACAGCCAAATTAGCTTCCCAAATTTTAAAAGCTTTCTTGGAGCGGTCGAAAATATCCCTGGACTCCTTTTGCCGAAGGGGAGGCGGGTACTGCCAATGAATACATTCTGTATTCATTGGTACTGCTTAACACGTTCGCTGCTGCGCAAATTTCGTATTTCCTATGCCAAGAGCTGACCTTTTATATTTTGTAGTCTAAATGAGTAGAAATTCCTTTATTTTTTATTTTTGAACCTTTCTACGTAATAATCACTGATATTTTAAAGCGGACGCACATGTGCGTCCATAGCATACTGGCTTGAAATTGGCGTGCGAAGCACGCAATGCTCTGTTTATTGAAAATTCTCCCATTACGGAGGTTGGCGTGCGAAGCATGCAATCCATTGTTTATTGAAAATACTCCCAACACGGGGGTTGGCGTGTGAAGCACGCATGCTCTGTGTATTGAAAATTCTCCCATTACGGAGGTTGGCGTGCGAAGCTCGCAATGCTCTGTGCATTGAAAATTCTCCCAATACGGGGGTTCGAGTGCGGAGCACGCAATGCATTGTGTAGTGAAAATACTCCCAGTAGGCTACGAGGTTTGGGGTGCAATGAACCGTGCGTCGGCCGCTTCTCATAGTGTTCGGTGTCAAGCTCACATGTGCGTCCTTAACAGTGAACGTGTTAAGCCCCCCCCCCCCCCCCCCCTAGAAAATATCATATGATCGCCAATAAATAACATAACAGTATAAAATAGCTGTCACTTTAGAGTCACATGTTACTTTATTAAGCGTGCAAATATACAGCTGTCAGCAATTAACCCCGATTCAAACATATAACAGTGCATTGAATAGGCCACTTCAACCGAAATGAACCTACCTATGTTCACAACTTCTAGGTTAAATTTTGTGTTTTTTTAGGTCTAATGCCCACGCCCTATGGATAGAAAGGATAATAATTCACATCATATCCTTACTTGAGGCTGACTGGCTTCAATAATTCGACTCAAAAACCTCAAACAATACGTCCGGTAGATATACGGTCGCATAAATATCTTTCAACTGGTCGCAATCAGAGACGCCCTTGCCGGTTGTTGGGGTCCTGTGCAATCTGAATTGGGCTAAACAAAGGGGAAACGTTTGCCATCACTTGTACCAGTAGGCTAGCGCCAGTAGTTAAATTTAGCCTTGCTGCTTCTGAAAAAAGGAGACGAGAGATAAATTTGTTTTCGAATAGGTTAACATTTATTAAAGCCCTCAATAAATTCCTTGCAAATGATAATCCTACCCAATAAAATAGGTATCGGCGTTTATTTTAAACTTAGGCTTTCATCGCATCACATTTTTTTTCGAATTCTGAATCTATAGGCCTAATAAAATTTTGTAGAGAAAATGAGGATATGTTTGTTTGTTTATTAAGGGTCTTCTATACCTTGAAGAAAACTCCCGAGTGTGCCGTATGATTTCAATGGGAAAGGTCTGGCTAAAGCCGCAAAATCGTTGAAACATGCATTCGTATTACCGTGTTTCGGATTCTATTTATAAATTAATAATCTGGGAAACTACTTTAAGCTATAAAGAAGGCTTTATATTTTTTACGTGTTAGCTTAAAATATGGAAATTATTGCTTAAAACTCCCAAAAAAAACCGTTAAAAGTAATCGATTTTTACTCAGTTAAACTGTTGATTAAAATGAGTTGCCGTCGATTTCTTTCAATTATGAGGTATAAGACAAAAGCACAAAGCCTTTAAGAACAATTTAAGATGTTTCACAACTTTTTAGGTTGAAAAACGGCGTCCGAAACACGGTAATACGAAGTGCATATTTTTGCTGTTTTGCGCAAGGTATAGAAGACCCTTAAGATCAGGTCCGGATTTGTAAATAATATGCAGCATTTAGCGACAAATTTTCTGTAAAGAATCCTTTTACAGCCTACCTATTCACACTGATTTAAATAAAACCCCCGAACCACAAAACAAGGAACAAAAACAATAATTAAACAACTAAATTTTAAGTTATGTTTAATACGTTACCCTCATGTACATTTCGATGACATGGTCACCATCCTCAGAGGGTTTTAACACTACCCCCGAGGAGGGTTTAAGGGTAACGAATTAAACATAACTTACAATTTAGTTGTTTAGTTATTGTTTTTGTTCCTTGTTTTGTGGTGCGGGGTTTTTATTTAAATCAGTGTGATTTTGTTGCCACAGTGCTCTTTTATTTGTTTAATAGGCTACCTATTGTTCTTATGAGTAGAAAATATTCTTAAATACAAATTGACAGAAAAACGACGTTGACTACTTTGGAAACACTGGAGATGGATTTATGGAGTATGTAGTCTATGAAAGAGTGTTATCATTACCCTAATTCATTCACTTGCTATTTCAAGAAGAGCTAGCTGCTTATAACGAGTTCCGAGACAGACTGTAGTGCTCAATTCAGTTACTTGAAAGTGGGCATCCGAATTCTCGCCTCACAGAAAATGGACAAGTATATCCGTGAAGGCATACAAATGTCTATCTGCTATGGGTTTCTCACATTTCACACAATAACCGTTCTTGCTGAACAACCAGGGCCGGACCTGGGGGGGGGGAGCATGTGACACGGGCGCCGGCTTGGAGGGGCGCAGAGCCGAAAGCCCCAATCCGGACTCGGAGCGCCGGAAAAAGGGAAGAAATAGTAAACATTATTTTCTATACGTTACAAGTTACAATGTTTCAAGTAATAAAGCATCCTTTCAATTATTTCTGCGATTTGGTTTTTACACGTCTTCAATTTTATTTATGTTTAGTTTGATGTAAGTTAAAAAGCAGTAATCATATCGCAAACGTTAACCCTGGATGCCCTGGATGCGGTCATGTTAATTCGACCGGATTTTTTGCCGTTTTGCAAGTATTTTTTTAAAAAATCGCCAAATATAGTAATTATATCCAAATCCAAAAGTGTTCAATATCTTTTTTATAGAAAAACGTTCAAATAATTCATATATGCAACTACATAATTGATTGATGTAAAATTAAAAAATGAATTAGCTCAGGAAGCAAAAAATCCAACTTTATGCCTACTTAAAAAGTAGTAAAGATTTTTTGTAATTTTTTCAAAATATACAAAAGTTTTGTAATCTAGTTCTAAATATAAACGTATGAAATATATATATAGTCTATATATATATTAATTTCAAATGTTTTTGCAGAAAATACCAATTTCAATGATCCTATTAGAAGACCGCTTATAAAATTATTCTTATTTTGAAAAAAATGCCAGGAATATATGCTTTACCCAAAAATGTAATTTTACTATAACAAATTTTAGAGAATAAATCATAGAATTGAACTGTACACTTTAAAATTTTATGTAACCGTAAATTTTGGAATCAGATAATACAGAATGAAATAAATTGTCCCCAACTGAAATAGTAAAGTACTACATGAATACCAGTTTATAGGCCTAACCAAAAGAAGTAAACTTAAGAATGATTTGAAGTTTCTTAATTTCTCATTTCTTAATATTGCGTTACCCACTTCTGTAATTTGAGATTAACAAATGAAGAAAACACCTGTTACTATTTAGATTCTGTTAGCAAATACAATACAGGAGTGTTGCAGTAGAGGGCATTGCGTGCTGATGAGTAAAAAGACGAAGCTATAATTAATAGCATTGACTTAAGTACAGGGAAGTGTATGCTTTTATTTTTGTTAAATAGTTTTAAATGGAGCGAGTACGGTGGCGAGCGGGGAGGAGGGGGCGCCAAAATGTATACTTGCCCCGGGTGAAAGGGGGTCTAGTTCCGGCACTTTGAACAACAGCTAGTAATAAAACAGTGGCAGGTTGGAATACAAATTCTTGTAAGTTAGCCTAAGTCTGTTTGGTTCTTTGCTAACTATAACCACATATTTTAGTCAGTGGGGTCATGGGGGTCATAACCCCCCCCCCAACATTTTGTAAGGTGAACCGCCACCTAAAATCAGCAATTTTTTGGAATTTGTTTAAAAAAAATTTTAATTGAATTTGTGTATTCTGCATAATTTTCCGAGTATGTCTGCAAATTTGTAGGCTTTTGTGATCATTTTTGCATGCTAAAAAAATATATATTAACATAAAGGTAGTGCAATTCGCGATTATACAGTGTTGAAACTTTGAACTCCGTTACCCGAAAGTTTACTTTTTCCATGTTTGGATGTACTTATGATTTTTTAATAAAATCTAAAGTATAAGACCTAGGCCTTTGGAATTTTTACTACTTTATCCTGGCTACATTTAGAAGGTTTTTAGGTAAGGAAAACACTATAGCCTTAAAATTTTAATTAAAAAATTTGTATAGTAATACAAAACGTTTCTTAAAATATTTTAAAAAAAATATAACCTTATAACTTTTTCCTAGAAACACCGCATGGTCTTCCATACCCAAAAATTTCTTTATATTACATTCTACAAAATATTAAAAACATTATTCAAATTAGTTAGAAAACAAAAAAGTTATTCAAAATCATAAAACTCAAAAACTAGCCTATAAAAAAATCAAAATGTTTAGTTTAAAAATACATGAAAGTGCGGGGGAAAGTCCCCCCCCCCCCAATCATTCTTTTTAGTTGTAGGCAACTTAACAAAATTTATACCTTGTTCACCGAGAGTTTAAAGTGAAGCGCCACCTTACATTGGCTGATGTTAGGGATTTGGGCCAATGAGGAAAACGAACATCACGTGTGGGACGGGTGACTTTGCGTATGATTCACAGTAGTTCTTATAGTTCATTTCACCTCAGCGTGAGGCAAATATAAATGACCGTAATAAAACCCTTACCCTCAGGCCTATTGTGCGACATCGGGGATGGGCACTTGTCGTCTGCCTTTGTATTAGAGTTATTGCTGTTTGTCCCAGTGCCATTATGCAAACTTTTTTAACTGAAAGAAAAACTTAAAACAAAATATATCATTCGCTGTGTTTTGATCGCGTGATTATTTTTATACCAAATATGAAGTAAATCGGTTGATTTTGGGGAAGGAAAAGGCTTTATGTTTTGAATTGAAAACTCATAAAAAATACTTTACTCTTTATTTGGGCATTGGGCATTGAAAATTGACAACAAAATCAACCCAAGTATTATTAAATAAGCGTAAGTCCTTATAAGGGAATATATTAAATTTATATGGCACACCTACGTCATTGAAATAAATAAACTAATATTACTCTATTGACCACATTAGACTAATAACTTAATGAACCAATAAAGTAGCTATTTTTCACAAAACTAGATAGTTCAAAGAAATTTCAAGATTTCCGTTAAATATACTGTATTAGTCAAATTATATTAAATTTATAAATTAAATTAAAGATAAATAATAGACTATCATTAATGATGTACTTGTTTCGCCTGTCCCTAAATAGCCTATTAAAATTTTGTTTAGTGTGCAAGTAGCTAGAAGGAATAGCCTAAGTTTAATTTTTATCCGTGCTATGTACTGCAATAAGATGTGTAATTTTATATTTTCGTGTAGCCCATGCTCTGTTTGTCTATAATATTAAGATGTATTTAATTTTAATTGTATTTTATGCTCGATGTATATAGAACAGTTATTTAATAGTTTTACTTAATGTCTATATTTTAATACTGCATTTAATTAACAAAAAAACTGTCAGGCCACTATAATGTGATGATTATTGTGTACAGTAGTAAGAGGTTTTTATAAAACTCAACATCATTATTCAATGTAAATTTATTTCCGTATTCATGATGATAAAAAATATTTGAAAACACATAGGATTTAACTATTTACTTTGCCTTCCCCAAAATCAACCGATTTCCTTCATATTTGGTATAAAAATAATCACGCGATCAAAACACAGCGAATGATATATTTTGTTTTAAGTTTTTCTTTCAATTAAAAAAGTTTGCATAATGACACTGGGACAAACAGCAATAACTCTAATACAAAGGCAGTCGACAAGTGCCCATCCCCGATGTCGCACAATAGGCCTAAGGGTAAGGGTTTTATTACGGTCATTTGGTTTTGCCTCACGCTGAGGTGAAATGAACTATAGTAAACAAGCATTCTCTTCTCTAGGCCACCCTAATGTTTACGTTCGTCCCTGCTGTAGGTCCGCGTGTGACTCAGTCTGCCCGTCCCATAAATATTGTAGGGGGAGGTGCTTCACTTTAAACTCTTGGTGAACTAGGTATAGTATAAAATTGAATTCAAAGGTTGAATCCTAAAAATACAAAAAAAGTATGTTTTTCGTGGCGGATCGCCTTAGGCCTGATTTACATGTTTGGTTTAACCCTACAAGCGTCAGCCAACTCTACAGTGTTGTCTCAGAGCGCCGAACAAATTTTCAGACAGCTCTATTGTATCGTGTGATTGTACTGGATATTTCACTCACTAAAAATCATCCAATCTCAATAAAGCAAAAACCGTTGGAAAGGAAATGTTTGTATTTACAAATTTGTTCAAAATCCTATATTTACATGATATGTAATCATCGTTTTAAAATTGTTGTTACCTGCAAAGATTATTAATTGCAGTTTACTCAGGAGGTAATAAAATAAAAATTTGTTTATTGCTGTTGAATATGTTTTTTACTCTCGGGCTGCCCGGGCCCGGGAAATTTTCTCCCTTTCCCCCCCCCCCCCCCTCTCGGCGGGCCTGGTTGTCTGAACAACTGACGTTGCGGAAGAAAACGCAAAGAAAAGAGACAAAACTTGTCACTTTTCTAAGGCTCACAATCGTTACTCAGACTTGTTTTGAAAAGAATATAACGACGCATTTGGATTCGTCAAGATTTGAAATTTCTAACACTGCTTGCCAGATAAATAATCATTCGCCACTCTTGTAGTTTCTTATATATGAAGTTTTCTCTGTAAACCCTTACGATTGGACAGTTCTTCAACCAACGGGCATTGAGTAAGCATATTTTGTAATAGATATATCTAGTAGAAATCCATATACTTGTACTTTGATGTTTATATGGATTTTAGTGTAAATTCTATATTTTCGTTTGATAATAAGGTAAACCTGATTTAATGTTCATGGGCTGTCCTGTCCGTGAAATACGCACCATTGCGCCGAGTGTCTTAGCACATTGTCTTACTGGAACTGTATGACTTGAATAAGTGAGAGTTTGTGTTACGTTGTTAAATTTAGTGAAACAATGTGGATCGTGGATTTAGTGATCGTGTTGTGGAGTTATTGATTGTGGTACTATCCCTGTTAACTCTTTAATGTTTACTTTATTCTTTAATCCGTAAGAAACTCTTGCTCTTCTTTCAATAAGACAATATTTATAGCATAGAAATTGCATTAACAACTATTTCATTTAGTTTATATTTTTTAAATCCCCCCCTCCCCCGGTAGTGTTGTTTTCGACTTCCTATTACCACTCCCCAAATGAAATCCTGTATCCGACCCTGATTTTAGTTATCTTATTCGAAAGACTAACGAGCTCAGGCGCCGAACTGGTTCCGATATATACCACTTCTGGTACTGAACACTAAAAACACAAACAATAAAATGTTTCAGTTTAAGGCTCAACAGAACCTCCGTCGAGCTGTACAAAGTTTTATTGCACGACATAAAACCATAACGTCGCTCCAATTCGTAGCAATAATACCTTCTTGTTTCTCGACGCAATATCGCTGACGTTAAAAACTTGAATAAAATTTTACGCAGGTTATTTCGGACTACCGTTTTTGCGGTCGTCCCGTTCCGAATAAAATTTATCGCTACACATTATATCGATAGTTCGAGTCCGAAGTGTTGAGTTGAGGTTTGAGCACGCGTGTGAACTGTGAAAGGAAGAATGGTAGGCCAGCGGGGGCCGGCGGTGTTGCGGTGCTTAATGCCTAATACGATGTGGTTAGCGACCGATGTCACGGGCTAGGTTCCCATCGTTTAATACCACGAAACTTGACTCCGTTCTGTTCCCGTCGGGGAAAGAGTTTTAAGGCTTTGCGGTGTGGAAGCAAAATTTCAGAAACGTAAGCGGGAGTAAAGTCGAGCGACTTTGGTGCGATAACCTGCCCATCAGCGCCGGGGAATAATGGCGACATATTTAGCGATGTAGTTTTTATTTCAAACTTGTAAGCCCCGTGAAAAATCACAGTCAGATTAATTACATACACATCAGAAATACATAATAAAAAAAATACTATTTGAAAACAAAATACTTTATCTAGGCCTACCTAACTAAGTTGACGGGGGCTTTTTATCTCGGTAAATGTGTACAATAAAAACTGTTATTAAAACTGTAGGTTTATCTGCTAAAATTTTGTATTTATATACATTATCATATATCTAAATAAAGTTACAAATATTATCTTTACATTGCTTTTTATTTCATAATGATAATTCAACTGATTTAGAAGTTATTAATAGGCCTATTATGATAAAGAAATTTATAATGAAATATGTTTATACATGTTATACGAAGATGTACGAATGTTTCCGAAGTTAAACGAATGAGTAGGTTATCTTTTCTTTAAATTTGTATAATAAATAGGCTATATTGGTAATAAAAGGTTGCATTTTGAATTTAAAATCACTTTATAACCTCAAAACAAATCTTAAAACGTATTTATAGCCTGCATTAGTTCTTAAACTCATATTTAAAAAAAAATCAACTTCACAAGACTTATAGTTTTCCTGGTCGTTTTAAGGAATACATAGGCTATATTGTTGTTAATTTATTATAGGCTACTTGTACCTATAAGCCTTTCCTCATCCAAAGGCTCAAGCCAAATTATTCATTCATCAATAATAAGTTATTTTAAAACATGTGATCAACAATATAGAATTGTTTTACTCTGGTATTGAAATAATATATAATACTAACTAAAATGTTAACGATCATAATAGTTTATTATGTATGGTCAAGTAAATGAACTGTTGTCAATTTACCATGTGCCTACAATGTAACCTCTTCTGCAGGCCTAACCCTAACCCATTCATGAGTAACAAGTCGTTTATAAAATGCTTAGGTGAAAGTTCTTTATTTAAATGTTTTTAATGAAATAATTAGTTGGTAATAAATAATAATATTAATAACTAAACGTAATGAAATAAAATAAATTGATTAGCCTACACAATTATTATTCCAACAACAGAATTTTTTTATGTCGTTTAATCTATTTACTTTTACTTTCATAATGAAATAATACATTAATAGTAATTAATTTAATAATTAATAGTGGTATTATAACTAAAAGTAATGAAATAAAATAAATTGATTAAAGCTTTTTTCATCTGACAGGCCTAGCCTACACAATGTTTATTCCAACAACAGAATTTTTTTTTATCCTTTAATATATTTACTTTTACTTTCATAATGAAATAATACATAATAATAATAAATTTAATAATAAATAATAATATTAATAACTAAAGGGATGAAATAAAATAAATTGATTAAAGCTTTTTCATCTGATAGGCCTAG
>JAGFPH010002435.1:75023-87208 GCA_018207615.1 Philaenus spumarius | reverse complement strand
AAGCTTATTAAATGTATTAACTTATAAGTTATTTGTAAAATCCTTAAGCATAGACCTACTTATAGAATATTGTGTGTAGAAAGCTTATTAAATGTAGCCTATTATAAGTTATTTGTATAATTCCTAACCATATTTATAAAATATTGTGTGTAGAAAGCTTATTAAGTTATTTGTAAAATATTATTTTTATGTATTAACTTTTTGTGGAATATTTCACAATTTCACTAGTTGGCCGATGATTTTGTAAAGTAAATGACGAATCAAATGTTATTATAATTTAGATTGTTTAAATTTACCTGCATGCTGTTTGTCAAATATGTAATCTATTATTATTTCTACATAAATTCTATATACTAGTTACGTTAAGGTTTTAGATGTATTGTTGTATTTGTGAAACCCGGTAAATCGGAAGCGCAAACTACTGTATACTGTTTAATATACATTTAATCACATTATTTTACATAATTTTCGAACGTATAACTTTGAATCATAAAGGCTGAACAATATAAAAGTAGCCTAGATAGAATGACGTGGCTATTTTCAGCAATGAGATCGAGGAAGTACCGAAGTACCGGTAACTTATTCGTTTTCATCATTCCATCGCGTGTTAAGTGGGCTAGTTAGATTCTTTTTATTCTAATTGATTGACAGTATAATATAACCGCTCGATCAGGTGTTTCGTTTAGACATCGGAACCTGTAGTGTGGTGATCGTACGTTTTATAAAGTAAATGAGGGTATCGCCTCGCCTCTTTTTAATGAAGTGTCACTCATTTCCTTCCAAATTTCATGGTAAACCCGATGATTAGGTTTTTCTTCGTAACAGGGTGTGTAAGTAATGGCTGTAGCCTACTATGGTACCGATGATTTTCAGAGTAGTTCTAAAATCTAGAAATGCGATGGTTCGCGCGATATTTAATCCGTTTTCCTGTCGGATTTGCCCTTTACCGATTACAGCCTACACTTAATTCCATACGGTCATTTTTCAGAATCGTACCACCGCTTTTAAAACAATCGACGATAAAAATTTTAACTGATTTCCTGTTTTCGGAATCACTTCCAGGATCGCCGTTCTTAGGCACCCTTTGATTCTTCGGTTTCTACTTTCATATTTACTACCTATAAAAACGTGAAATAAAATAATTTCGAAACAATTTTAAAGAATATATCGTAGCAGATTTTTGAAAAAGTAAAAAAAGTAAGACCCTTTAGTAGTACATTTATTTACTAAAACGCGTTTCATCATCAATGTTGCCATCCTCGGTATAACTATTTTAGATTCGTGGGCCTGTAGGCCCCTATCTCTGAACATGGGCGGCATGGTCATTTAAACACGTTTGCATAAATTGCCTACTCTTATTACATTTGTAAGAATTTCTGTTTAAGTTTTATTCTATAAAGTATATTATCTCAAAAGTCATGCTCAGTAGGAAAATTTATTTACTTATTTCTTAATAAGTAGGCCTACTTATACTTAATCCTTTTTGAATGTATTATTTATTTTAGAAGCTTGTCAACACAATACGAATTGAATAACCTGTTTTTTAGCCTTATTAATAGGCCTACTGATGACCAAATCAAATTTGTAAGTTGACTATTGTAGCTCGTGCATCACTGAAGATGGCGACTTTGTCGTTGAAACGCGTTTGAGTTAATAAACGTATTGGTTGTGAGATTTTGCGTTCAAAGTTTATTCTATCAAGTATATCTTCTCACAGGTCGAGCTCGTTATTTATTTATTGAACCGAATGTATAAATGTTTTTAAATTATGATTTAAAAATTTCCTGGAGGAGCAGGATAGCTCAGTGGTAGAGTGTTGCCCCGGAAAGGCAAAGGTACTGGGTTCAAATCCCGGTCTTGGTCCGTGTTTTTTTCACTTGTAATTTAATTAATTTAACCCTTGCCGAGGAAGCGTGTAAGCAGGTAATTTATTACAAATTAAAAATAATAATAAATTACGTATTTATTTTCGATTTCTTTAAACCATCGAAAATGATTGCCAGTTACTTCTTGAGTTCATTCGCACATGAATAGGCCTGCATTAACATTATTTACTACGGTTTAATAAAAACTAGACGACCGAGGAATTTCCTTTCCTTTTGTTAAACATGTTTTCTTGAAAAAGAACTTCCTGTACAGAACCCTATTTTATTGTTTTATAGAACCCAATTATAGCCTAGTTTATAATTAGACGTTGTGGTTCTTAGGAATAATTTAATATCAGTCGTTGGCGACGGTCGAGGTTGAGGGTCGTCGGGGTAAATTTATTCCTATCGGCGTTTCCTGAGAGGGAACTTTTCGCTTCATTTTAAAATGTATAGAAGTGTAGGATAGTCGATGAAAGGCGATTTAATTATTTATTACGTCCTCCCGCCTGTCTGCGTATCACCGTCGACTATCGGACCATCGTCCAAACTATCGACACGATATTTGTAGTGACATGGAACTCGCTTCGCCGGCCTAGTGCGAGTCACAAGCGATACAGTCAATTTTAAAGCCCTCGCACACTATCGAACACTGTCGCCGAACTTAACCCGACAAATTGGGGACGTTAACACACAGTCGAACGTCGAGCAAGTTGGACAATTGGTCTTCAGTCAGGCCTAGCTGGCGTGTGCCGGTGCTTTACGTTTGACAAATAAAAGAAGACAGATCTGCGCTTGTAGTACAAACAATGGTTTATGAACCGAAGCGACTTTACCCGTTGTTCCCTATAAAGTTCAATGAATTCTGTCCAAAATTGTTTGGTGTCATTAAAAAGACATTTTGTAATCTCAATGACAACACGCTGTGCCACTGAACTAGGTGAACTGAGGTCTAGTCAGGCAAGGCAAGACGCTCGACAGTTCCCCCACACGCATCCCCACATGTCTGACGCTAGGCTCGAGTTGGGCCGTAGCCAGGGGGCGGTTAGGGGGTCAAAACCCCGCCCCCCGAAATCCTGAAATTTAGTAGTAAAAATTGATACTAGGTTTAAAAAGTGCAAATTAAATTATAAAATAGACAACACAACAGAGGAGACCCAGCAACATGTCTTACATCACTGTGCATTGCATGAATATTGATATTTAGATTTACTTGATTAAACTACAACGTACAACACACATGGATGCAGTAGGTTACAGCCTTACTCTCTTGTGAGCTTGATCTGATCTAAAATAAGAAAACTACGAAGGTTCAACAAAAATCCTTTAGTCCAACAAAACACGCAATGCATCTTGTATTGAAAATTCTCCCAATACGAATGTTGGCGTGCAATGCACTGTGCGTCGGCCGCTTCTCATAGTGTTCAGTGTCAAGCTCACATGTGCGTCCTTAGCAGTGAACGTGTTTAAAAGGGTTAAAATTCAAATCCCCGGTCCTGACATGACCTCTCCCGAAAAGTGTTCCTGGCTGCGGCCTTGAGTTGTAAACGAAATTACCGATGATTCACGTACTTGTTTAGTTTCAGACCCCTGTATAATATTCCCCACAATAAACTACGTTAAAAACAAATTCAAACACGGTGAAAGTTTGTGTTCCTTTTTTTATAGACTACTTCTTTAATCAAGACCTTTAAAACGGGGTGTCACTTGATGGGTGTTTGCTTTTGAAAATTTTGCGCTGCCCCCAAAAAATCCCATCTTGGGGAAATGGGCAAAGTTGTAATAGTGACTAAAAAGTTCACTTTTATTTCCTAGAAAGGTGTCCTGGGTTTCATTTTCCTATCTTTATCAATTTAAAGTTTAACAGGGTGTATCCGTACTTTTGTCTCGTACTGTATATGATTATAGCCGAAATAGGTTTTCTTAGATTAAATTAGCAAACACAATTCAGTGAGGGTATTGAAAAATAAATTTTTAAGCGACTTGTGGTTAAAATAAGATTGTTATGATCAGGGCAGGTGGTAGAGCGCGTAATTAACATATGGGTGTTTAATGTTATTGTAATTTATTTTATATGGGTAGCTATCCCATTTTAAACGTTATTTAATTTTATACCATTTTATTACCTTGACTTCGAATTGCAAAACATTAACACAAAACATTTACACGCACACACGAGTTAAAATTGTTCCTGAACTACATCATCAATGAATGAACCGTACCGCGCGGTGTCTTAAACATGTTTAACATGTTTTTATGTTTATTTATTTAAGTGTTCAAAATTGACGAAGGGAAACCGAATGGACTTGAAAATGGTTGAATAACCGAAACGGCCGTCGTTCTAAACGACGAACAAATGGAATATTGAAGACGGTAAGTCTAACATTTGATTTTATTAAAATATAAGCTATTATTACGGTACGTAGAAAGTTTCAAAAATAAAAAATAAAGTAATTTCTACTCATTTAGGCTGTAAATATAAAAAAAACAAAAGATCAGCTCCTAGCATAGGAAATACGACATTTGCGTAGCAGTGAACGTGTTAAACACCAATTTCCATGCTTATTTTTAAAATGTTGATATAGTTACCCATGTAAAATATTATAGGATGTAAGGATGATGAATGATTTTGTTTTGCTAGAGGAAAGTATTTTTGTTGAACCTTCATAATTTTCTTTTTTAATCGATCAGATCAAGCTCACAAGAGACTAAGGCTGTAACCTACTGCATCCATGTGTATTGTACGTTGTAGTTTAATCAAGCGAATCTAAATACCAGTATGCATGCAATGCACAATGATGTAAAATATGTTGTTGGATCATCTGTTGTGTTGTCTATTTTATAATTAAGCTTGCACTTTTTAAACCTAGTAGTAATTTTGACTACTAAATTTCGGGATTTTGGGGGGGGGGTGACCCTTTAACACCCCCCTCCCTGGCTACGGCCTTGTTACGGCTAAAGTTTAATTCTGTGTTGTGAACTCAATTAAGGTACATATGGTATTAGGCCTAAACCACAGCAAGAGACGTATTATTTTCTTAGTTAATGTACTCCTTTTGTGGTAGTTTGACTACCTTATAATGGGCTAATTATTAAGTATTTTTTATAATTGTTCATTAAATAAATATAAAATGGAGGTATAATTATTATGGAGGTTATATTATTGTTAGGTTATTATTGTACAGCTGGTTTCATCCATCATCAGTAATACTTAAACAAAACCTAGCGTAGATTATACTTTGTCATTACACTGAAAAAACTCTAACCGTACTGCAAAGTTAAAATTAATGTTAACAGTTTTTCTGTCATGGTAACATTTATAATGGCATGGTTACTTTAGAGCTTGAAATATTTGCATTGCTGTAAGGTTTTTTTAATGTTGAGTTTTACTGTAAACTCTAATGTAATAAAATGTCATAGTTAATTTAATATACGTAAAGGCGATGATTGTAGTCACTAAATTAGTTAATGTAACTATAAGGTAAATCTAACGTAATATACATCTAAAACACGGAATGAAAACAATATCTTAATATGTTCACAATGTTAGCTTACTTACAAGGCATAAAGGCGGTTATTTATGCAGTGAACTGGGTTACATCCGTTGTACATCCTTAAAGGCGGTAGCCTTTTCCTGTTTTAGAGTTACCCTGTCCACAATTACAGTTTCTCACGTTTTTACGATATTCGAATTCAGTTTCTCTTCAGTACTCGGTAGACTAACAAGTAACAACAAAGATCACATCAAACAGCTATAACTAAACTGCTTCGTTTTCGATCTTCTTGTTTTTCAACATACATGGATCTTTATACATACATGTAGAAGCTTTGTTGACGTCATGGGGATTTCAAAATTATATTACAATTTTTAAAGGTAAGTTCAGGTAAATACATAAGTTAATACAGTATTATAATTAGATGTAGTAATTTTAAAAACTACCATAATAAATACGGCATATATTTAATGTTAAAATTTCATTACAGGTTATAGGAGGTTGCCTGAAGTTATACATAACTTTGTCATACTATTTTAAAGATATATAACTAATCTATATTCTATATATTTTAAATTATTGTTTTAATAACCATTCTGGTAAATATTTAAAATTCATTTTAGTAATCTATTTACACATAATTAGTTTATTATCAAATAATATACTTTAATTTCAGAAAATGAAATAGATATACTTGCCCTATCCAATATGGAGGAAATCCATGTAAAGGAACTTATTTTTTAGTACCTAACTTCCATTTAACTGATTTAACATTACTACATACAACTACAGACAATTCATTCATATTATATCTTTTCAAGTAAAAATATAAGGCTCAAAGAAAGAAAATTAACAAAATAACATAATTTTTAATTTATATACGTCAGGCATTTCGCTAAAATATTTATTAATAACAACTACATCTTACAACAAATTAACGATTTGTTGAAAAAAATATTCTAAAAGATTCAGTTTGGTTGTTTAACTGTTTAAAAATGTGTGAATGAATTTTTAATATGTAGGAGTGCTTTTTAAGAAGTACTTTTCCATTAAAGCCTCAGTTAGACTGCCAATGGCATCAGTCAATTAACATGAATTGTTTTAGGAATTTTTACATTTGAAATGACAGAGCCTTATTTTATTATTTTGTAAATATTTTGATGTATTTCAAAAACCTAAAAATAGCATATACAAATATTTGGATAATGAATTTTGATTACTTTTATCAGAACTAATTATTCTGATATTTAAAATAATTTATGTATTTAAAAAAATTTACGATGTTTACGAGTATTGATCAACCCTTGTTAACTAATTATTAAAACTAAGAATGTTTTTTACTAACAAAAAAGTTACTTCAAACTAGCTTAACTACTACTCAAGATAATAAATATCCATCTTCGGTGGAAAATGTCGCAGTAATTAATTAAATTAAAAGTAATGAACTCATTATCAAATACGGTAGCTTTAAACATAAAATTTAGGTTAACATTTTTAAAAGTTGTAATTTAAAGCTTGAATTCTTTATTTTAAGATACAGTAAAAATGTTATGCCCTTAACTATGTAAATAACTACATACATTAATAACTATGTATATTATATAATATATTTTATAGTTATCTTACACTTAATTTTTATTTTTTCCAGAACTCTTACTATGTACCTCTTCTAACTGGAGGACCTCGACAGTTAGGTATGCAGAGGAAAGCTTGTCGACAAATTTCGAAATAAAATATCGGAGTTAAGAAAAGCTGTTTCTGTTGTGACAAAAATAACTATTGTTACAATAAACAAACTATATAGTAATTACAATCTTAACTAGTGTTAGAACTTTATTAGTATGAAGTTCACCACTACATCAACTAACCTTGCAAGGACGTTTGTTATAGGCCTACCGAAACACTCAGAGCAATTACTCTTATGATTACAATAACTAATATGAGTGTAATATTTTGTAGATGTATTGCCTAATTTTATTATTTTTGTGACAATAACAACTAACTTAAAAGTAAAGGAACACTACAATATTAAACACTCTACCTAATGTTATAACTACATTAGTTTATATTCACTACTACATTAACTAGCCTTGCGACATAGTTAGTAGTGCCTTAATGTCATAGAAACATTAGGCTTACTGTTGAACTTACATTTGCTGCTAAGTTAATAACATTGCTATAATATCAAGAGATCAACAGTAGCTTACTTTAACAGTAAAGCTAACTACACCCTGCTGACCCGTAAACAAATATTTCTTTTACCGCAACATTAATTGTGTTGCTGCAAGGATAGAGTTTTTTCAGTGTATGTTTACAACTTAAATCAATAGGCTACTATATAGGCTAAGTCTTGTGAGTTTGATTTTTTTTAAATAAAGTTAAAGAAATAATGTAGACTATAATACGTTATAAGATTTTCTTTGAGGTTATAAAATTTCTTGAGGTTATACAAATTCAACCTTTTATTATCAATATCCTATTACTGTAAATGAACTATTCTTGTATCTATCTTTGTATGTATCTTTGTATCTGTCGCGGATCTCGAAAACGGCTCTAACGAATTCAAAGAAATTTTTTATTTAGGTGTAGTTTTTATTTTTACCCATATAATTGTATTTCGTGTAAAAACGCAATTTTTTGAGAAAATCTAATTTAAAAGTTGAAAAGTTTTAACATAGGGTCTTATGTTAAAAAATAGAGCCATGTTGGTTACAAAATACCAAAGAAATAGTAAATAAAGCGATCAAAACAGCCGTTTATAAACAAACCAATTAATACTGTTTTAGCACGTTGGAAATAGAGTGGAATGGAACTGAGATTGAGTATTATCCAAAATCAGCTGTTCGTTGGATAGTTTTTAATTACTGTTAAAAAAAAAACAAGCTAATTTATACTGTTTTAGCACGTTGGAATTAAAATTAATTGGGCCTGATTTAACAATTTATTTTGTCAAAAAAAAGGTTAACTTGGCAAATATGGACATTCTAATAGTCAATTTTGTAATATAGGCCTGGCTCATTTCTGAAACATAGTATTGAGGTTATGTTAATCCTGCAATAATGTTTACTATATTTAGGCCTGGTTTCAAAATTTTAGTTGACAGAAGATAGTAGAACTAGGACTAAAATCGTAATGAAAGCCTCTCACGTTTCTAAAGCATATATTTGAGGTTATAATTAATATTGCAATTGCTGTATATATATTTAAGCCGGGTTTCATAATTTTAGTTGAAAAAAGATTAACGGGATTGTCTAGCTAATTTTCCGACTGTGAGCGAAGCGTCCAGGGGCAGGAGCCCCTAGTATTCATTTATACAAAGAGAATAAATTAGTTTAACTTAGGAAACATTCGCACATCTTCGTATAATTTATAAACATATTTGATTATTATCTTCTTCGTTATAATATTAATAACTTCTAAATTATTTTATGTATCAATATGAAATAAAAATCAATTAAAAGATAATATCTTGGTCTTTATTTAAATATAAAATGATGTATATAAATTAAAAATTTTAACAAATATGCCTACAGTTTTATAATCCTTATAATTGTACACATTTACTGAGTTAAACATCCCAGTCAGCATTAAAGTTATGTAAGCCGGTATTAAGTCTGTTGTTTTAAAAAAAAGTATTTTTTTTTAATTATGCATTCTGATGTGTATGTAATTAATCTGGCTGTGATTTTTCATGAGGGATTACTAGTTTAATATATTATGTATATAGCATATCTTTTGGAGTGTTACATAGCGTAAAACAAACAAAAAACAAGTAATTTTTATAAAACAAAGTCTCTTCTTTTCCCCTTAATATATAGGCTTAATATATTAATGGATGTATATATACAGAGTTTCGACTAAGCCTGGAACCAGATTATCCACTTTTTGTCAATGACAGATGGAAATAACAAATTTTATCCGACATTACTAAAGAGTGCAAACGGATTTAAAACTTAACTTGCAATTTCAATTGATTATTCGCAAAGCACTCAACAATCCCTACTAAACAACTCGCCAACTTGTTTACCCAATATTTGTTATTTTTATCGTATTATATTTGATTTAAATTAATAACGCTAAATATCAAGCTTTTACGTAAAAAATTAGAAACACCCACACATTATTCCATTTTCCTATGACCGTTTGAAGAACAAAATTAAGTTATGATACAAAATATTGTCAGAGAATGTTCTTTTCCACAGAATATTGATTTACGAAGTAATAAAACACATTCATCAAGTACGCACATGTCTACAAATAGTGTACAATAAATAGGAACGGTGACAAAAGTTAGACAGAAGATGACTTCTTTAAAAATTTAAAGTATGTTAAACACATTTTATGTCCGATTTTATGCCCAAAAAGATGCCACAGAAACAGATAATTGCTTTTTTATTTGATGTTTTCTGTTATTAACCCATTTTCTCTCTTGATTTTTAGTGAATTTTGAAATACGTTTTTATGAGAAAAAATATTGTGATAGCTGTTAAAAATATATCCATTAAATAAAATTATGTGCGATCCATCCACATAAAGAGTAGTCAGTTCATAGATAAATACATGCAAAACATATTTTGTTGTAGTAATGGGAAATATGTGTGCATCGAGTTTGATGAAGTTTAGAGTAAGGCGATGGCTTTGCTACGATCATAATACTACATACAAAACCTATTTTGTTGTAGTAATGGGAAATATATGTGCATCGAGTTTGATGAAGTTTAGAGTAAGGCGATGGCTATGCCACGATCATAATACTACATACAAAACAGATTTTGTTGTAGTAATGGGAAATGTGTGTGCATCGAGTTTGATGAAGTTTAGAGCAATGCGATAGCTATGCCACGATCATAATACTACATACAAAACAGATTTTGTTGTAGTAATGGGAAATGTGTGTGCATCGAGTTTGATGAAGTTTAGAGTAAGGCGATGGCTATGCCACGATCATAATACTACATACAAAACAGATTTTGTTGTAGAAATGGGAAATGTGTGTGCATCGAGTTTAATGAAGTTTAGAGTAAGGCGATGGCTATGCCACGATTATTATACTACATACAAAACATATTTTGTTGTAGAAATGGGAAATGTGTGTGCATCGAGTTTGATGAAGTTTAGAGTAAGGTGATGGCTATGCCACTATCATAATACTACATATAAAACATATTTTGTGGTAGTAATACGAAGCATGTGCGCATTGAGCTTGGCGGGGTTGCTAGGTACTCCAATACACCACCACGATCACTTTGTTACAATTTAAAGTTTACATACAAAACATGTTTTGTTGTAGTAAATGAAACCGTGTGCGCATTGACCTTGACGGTGTTTTCAAGACCACGTTCACTTTGTTAAAATCTAAAGTTTAAATACAGAACTGCCCGATTTAAATCAAGTACGACAATATAGAAACCAATGTGTACATATTTGAATAAAAGCCGGGCTATAAATATTACCGCATGAAGAACACAAGCCTTTATTTACATATACGAAGTTTTAAGCGACCGCACAAAGCACGAAACGTGCTCCAGGTGTGAAGCTTCTGCCAATTTATAAAGAAACTTTATCTAAGAGATCTTGAATTAGTTTAGGCCTAATTAATTAGAAGTCGTAGGTAATGTTGGGAAGGTGGTCTACACTGTCTCAACCGCTTATTAAAAAATAAATTACTAAATGGTAAACAAAAAAATTAAATTCATGAAATACGCCCGTTACAAAACTTGTATATCGTATTATAAAGTTAGAGATCGTTCACTCACTGAAACAAAGTATTTTTTAAATTCCACGAACGATACAACCGCGAACGCTTTTTCACAACAGCGTCCAACATTTTTACCTCTTGGTAAAACGCCTCCCCCCCCCCCCACAAAAAAGTCGCAAGACATTGGAAATTGTTGTATTTTTTATTCAATCTCAAATAAAATCACTTCCGCGATATATTTTGACACGATAATTAATAATCGACGATACATTTTCCCAAGGTTTCGAAAATTCACATCGTGTACGGGCTTATAACTTCATATAACTTATTGTATAACCATTTAGAATCTTATATCAATATTGACCTTCTCACAATAGTTTCAAAAAGTGTGAGCGTTTGTTGTGAAAGTATTTTCTTATTAGCAGCAATAAACAGGCCTACTCTTCCTACGATCTGCGTCTAAAATCTTCCGCCATTCTGGATTTACGTACGCTACGGTTGAACAAATTATATAAGATTTATTATTTAAACTTTGGCCTGCAAACAAACAAAAAATACATATGAAATAGTAATAACGGAATTAAACAACCGGAAGTACCTCAAAAAACAAAAAAACAAAACAGGCAAGTTATGGGACACCGTCTGAAACAAAAGAAACTTTAGATGTGTAAGTTTGTCGAGCGCGACGAAGAGTCAGTCGGTCAGCAACAATTATTAACTCCCCAACTATGCTCAATATACTGAACTAACCATCTAATTAATAACAATAACCATTTCGCGAAAAGGAATGACAGCTCCACCACACACGGAAATACCATGCAGAGCATAAATTAAAGACAAATATTTCTTGAATATATCACAACATTTTTAATCTGCAATGGTTTTCTTGTAAAACAAATAAATACATATTAGCCTATATGTACCACTTTCGTACAAAAGTGTATCCACTTTACTGTCGAAAATAGAGGAGAGGAATTGAGCTTTAGTATAGTTTTCTTGTAAAACAAACAAATACCTATAAGCCTATATGTGCCACTTTCGTACAAAAGTGTATCCGCTTTACTGTCGAAAATAAAGGAGAGGAATGGAGCTTTAGTATAGTTTTCTTGTAAAACAAACAAATATCTA
>JAGFPH010002435.1:23836-37324 GCA_018207615.1 Philaenus spumarius | reverse complement strand
AAGCTGCAACAAAATAAACAGTAAATAAGTTTCTTCGTCGTTCGATACACTTCTACACGAAAACTTTGTATTTTTATGTTTAAACTTATAAGCTGCAAACAAAATAAACTGTAAAAACCTTTCTGCATTCGATATAGGCCCTACTGCACTTTCACACGAAACTGTTATGTTTGAGTTTAATTATATAAGCTAAAAATAAATAAACAGCGTAAAAATAATTACAACAGCAAACATTTATGTATCCAGTTTATGAAACGAAGAGACCTTTTAACAAAATGTTGCCATTTTAGTGGGATGAAAATATTGTTTGATAAGATTTTCTCATCTTCAGTGTGTGCTCTAAATATAAGTCTTGAACGTCATTTTATACTGCCTGGAATGCAAAACTCTTCCGCCCTGGCAATACAAACGAGGTAGATAATTTTAAATAGTTATAATTTTGAAAACGAATTAAATCCAAATAAACCTACGAGGGAAACCTTAGGCTCTGCTGCAGTGCAGGTAGGTCTAATCGTTTCGTCCTTGTACGATAGTCTTAGTAAATGTATAGAGTATTTAACTTATTACTGCTCAAAGAATTGATGTGAATATTTTCTCTTTTTTTTTTAAACTAGCAGGCCTATATTTTGGAAGTTTGATTTCAATTTCGAGAAAAAATGTATAGTACAAAACATGTTTTTCAGCAGAATCTGTTTTAACTGCCTGGAAAATGGAAAAGCTCAAATATATTTGTAGAATTTTACTAAATACCGGTAGGCCTATAGTTGTATTTTTATTAAAACGGAATAGTAGGCCTACGGAGTAGGCCTTAACACAAGTTGTAACCTATCAACATTTTTTACTAAAGGGCATATTTAGGCTACAATATGTCCTTTTTACCTTCAAGGAAGTTGCCACATTCATTTCAGTTTTACTGTTTGTATTGTCATACTTTAAATTTACAACATCCCCAGGTTTAATATAAATTATATTCCGCTAACTTGTTGCTTTAGTAGACTACCTGTTTGGCGTTGGTTAGACTACATATTATGGGTATAGGCTATATAAATTATATGCATTTTTTAAAAATATTATTAATTTATTTTAATTATATGCAAATTGAAGACTACTTATTTTTCGAATTCCTGGTCCTACCCAGACGTTAGAAATTGGTTTATTACTAGCCTATTACTGTCATATACCGTATAAATTAGGAAGGCCTAGTTACAAAACAATGTTTGCCTGTATAAGCCTACAGTACTAGAATGAATTATCAAAAATAAGTTATTTTAAAAATATTCGAATGCGGTTAAGGAAGGTTGTTTACTGTTGTATAAGCCATAGGCTACTCGTCGTAATTTACCGCTGCTTATTTGTGAAAGTTGTTAAATATAATAAAAGTTTTGATTTTGCCTTAGGCTACACTGTCCAACAGCCATTTAACGACTGTAGGCTATTAGCCCTGTAAATTGCTGACTTTTATTTTGTAAAGTTTTACGGATGGTTTGTTAAACACGGGATGCTGGGAAAATGTTTTATTATTTTGCAGGCATATTAAGCCAGCTAAATGGTTTAGAAAATTGTAATTTAATTTCGAGACAAGTATATGTCACTGATATTGTAAAAACCGTAAATAATTTTATATTAAGGGATAGAATGTATCGACCTTTAATTTATAACGACCTCCCCTCGCCCCAATAACCCTTAATAACCGTAGGCCTACTTTTTGTTGATCCTATTGCAGCGAACAATTCTCGCCGTAAACTCATTCCAGTATGCGTGAACCTATTTGCCATCTTAAGTTTATAATATTAATATTTAGGCTATAATAATAATTCATACTTTATTCCGAGCTTTTTTGCTAACGCAAACTACTAGGCTGCCATGTTTTTAATCTTGAATGCACAGCCTCGTTAGGTCTAGCCTATATTGTAGGGCCTATTATTTAACAATCAGTAAAATGTATTCAATAAGGCCTAGTTTTTTATAATGTCTTAAGGCTCTTCTTTACCTTGAAGAAAACTCCCGAGTGTGCCGTATGATTTCAATACGAAAGGTCTGACTTAAGCCGCAAAATCTTTGAAACATGCGTTCGTAATAACGTGTTTCGGATTCTATTTATAAATTAATAATCTGGGAAACCACTTTAGATTATAAAGAAGGCTTTATATTTTTTACGTGTTGCCTTAAAATATGGAAATTATCGCTTGAAACTCCCAAAAAATGCGTTAAAAGTAATCGATTTTTACTCAGTTAAACTGTCGATTAAAATGAGTTGCCGTCGATTTCTTTCAGTTATGAGATACAAGACAAAAGCACAAAGCCTTTAAGAACAATTTAAGATGTTTCACAACTTTTTAGGTTGAAAAACGGCGTCCGAAACACGATAGTTCGAAGTGCATATTTTTGCTGTTTTACGCAAGGTAGTAAAATTATTATTTCAGTAGTAAAAGTCAATCATAAATGAACTGCGAACTGTCTATAAAAGCGGAAGGAGCTCGCGAGTCAGTTGAGATATCGGATTGAAATTAAATTAACTTATAATAAACTCATTTTCCGTTGCTACGTTTGTGTAGACCTAGCCTATATTGTTTTCTTTTGTAACAGCCTTGTGATTGAAACAAGAAGCCATATTTAACGAATTTATTTCATTTAATTTGTATTTAACAATAACAATAAAACAAAACAAATGACTATCAAATTTAAAACATTAATTTTGTAAATACGTTTATAAGAACCTTATAGGGAGCTAAAGTTCATTATCGCATGGTACTTCAAAGTAGGCCTACATTATCCTTTTCTATTTTATTAGCCTATACCTACAAGATATTTTTATTTATTAGTAAACGTAGCCTGCATACATTTTTGACAGTTTGTTTACTCATATTGTTTGTTTTCAGGGTTATTTAATCTTAATTTTGAATAATATGTAGGCCTATTGTTATAGTATTTTTGCGTTCAGAGAAAGACATAATCCTGTGGTCCACAAATAAAGTAGGCCTATCTATCTACCGCCTGTGCAACATCAATAAACTATTTATTCAATGAGGCCCATTTAGGAAACTGGTAGCCTATTATATCAAGACCTATCAATGTTATGTCTCTGTTAACTGGGCTTATTTAATAAATTCTAAATGCTCGATAACGTGTAGGCCTATTGTTTAGAGAATGAATTCGTTGTAGGCCTAACAGTTAACATTTCATAGGTCCGTAACAATCTAATCTGGGAAATTTACATTTTAAATTAAGCAGGAGCTCGATTTAATTACACCATTAGGCTAACTACACAGGCATATTTATTACAAACGTCTTATCTCATACGTGAGCTCGGACAAAGAAACACAAATTTGTACTATTGTAATATAATTCTACATTATTATTTTACATTATGTGACATGAGTCGTTACACACGCCATAGGCTACACAAAAACATATGTTCAGCTTTTAGAAATTCAGAAAACAATAAATAATTACAATTTAAAACCCGCATTATAAGTGAGTAGTCTGTGTATACAAGCCAGTAGATTGTAAAATTCGTTAAATAAGTAAGAACATAGGCTATTCATTCCAATCGCCACTATTCCCCGTTAATCCTAAAATATAAAGCAGCACATGGTAAGATAGTAAATCAAAAATGGATTCTGGATTAGGAATATAACAGCAATATAAAATAGATTGACATATTAAATCTTGAAAGGTCTGTTAATATTAGATCTTAAAAAATAAATCGTTTTAAAACAGCATGAAAGTAGGGGTCGCCATAGGACATGTTGAAATATATAAAACCTAACACACTGAATCTACTTTATGATTATATGCTGGACAAAAAGGTTTGGGCTTACTGTATGTGCTGACAATGATGGCATGACTAAGGACAAATATATGTAAAACATATCCTCAGTCAAAAAACCGTTGCATTTTTTCACTTATAAAGGTATAATGAATGTATTGCATAACGTTTTTAAATGTAGGTAGCCTATAGTTACCGAGTTCAATGTGCGCACAAATAGGATAGAGTGCTTGACAAAACAAATTTAAATACACGGTTATTTATACTGTACGAGCATGTATTCCCAATATCGACCCTGTTCTTGTGTTTCTAAGTAGGTTATGTTTATAATCTAGGCTAGTTATAGTATCAAGTGTAGCTATGTCCTACCTGGTCCAGATTCCCCGTTGAGCTCTTCAAATGTTTTGCTAGTCATCTGATACAGCGCATCGAGAGGCGACGAATCTTGAGATTTTCCTCCGGACGATTTCCTCTGCCCGACGTGCGATGAAGGAGGTCGCCGATGGGACGTGTGAACGGGAGTCGGCGAAGATACTGCACAATTTATAATGTCCGGACTGGTACAACAGTCGCTACCGCCTGTGCTGGATCTTCCGCTACTGCTACAAGTAGAAGTGTCGTAAGAGAAACAGAAGTCCGCCGATTTGGGTCTGAGCTGATGGATCCGATGATGGTACCGATCGAACAGCATCGGAGGCGGCGGTATCAACCCTCTGTGCGCCGGAGGCGGGATACAAGAACTACCGGGATCGTTCATCCCTCCGTAGTCCCACGGCCTCACTATCCTCGAAGGCGCTACCATATCTTTACTCTCTTCTAATTTAGTTTTAGCAGGGCTGTGGTTGAGGATATCCAGAATAGAAAACGATTTAACTCCTCCCGAAGAATTGGAAACGTCATCGGGGAAACTTTGCCTTCTTACGCTCGATGTGGATTCGTTCGGGGTCTGTAACGGATTGGGCCTGTGTATCCTTTTTGGTATTTTGGAACGTCCGCTGATACTGTAACTCAGTTTGTCTATTTGCATCATTTTTAATTTTTTTAACGGTTTGAAGTAATCGTCTTCCGGGCGGTCGTTCTCTTCTTCGGACGAAAACGATCTGGACTGTTTTCTGCAATGGATCGTCGTGGATGCCGAGCTTGTCGAGGTCCTCTCATCGCTTTGGTCCAACTCGTCGCTGGACGACAGTCTTTCTCGAGGTTGACGCGACGCACCGTTTCTCGCGGAATATGATGAAAGAGGAGAGTCTACCCTCCTTTGATACGTTTCCTGGTCCGATTGGGAAGACGCTTCCGGCAACCTCTCTAAAACCGGAGAAGGACAACCGACACTGATCTCGTCCTCGTCTTCTTCGGACGACATACTGTGGGAGTTACGTACACAATCCGATGATTCGGGGCTGGTTTGACAGTCTTCCGAGTACCTGATATCGCCGGGGAAACCGTTACTGACACTGCAGATTCCTGAAGTTTTCATTTTATTTTGTTGCTGTTTTCTTTCTACTTTAGAATTTTCTTCGTAACATTTACCACCACTTGCCATGATTTCCAACACTTTTAATAGCGATAAAGTTTGTGCATGTCGTCATGAACTTTGAAACATTTAACTTCACAAAATTTAGATCAATCGTTTTACGACGGATGGTAGTAACAGATCGCAAACGTTTAAGAAAATAATAAAGCGATAATATTAAATTTCGTGTTTGTAAACAAAAGTACAACACAATATGTTTATGTCCATCAATAATTATTTAAACAAACAACTTCCAAAAACCGGGTTTGCCTGAGGAACATTTAAACCCGTAATACAAACAATGTGTATGAAGATTGTATACATAACTTAGAAATGCATTTATAACTATAATTGGCTACTTTGATGACTGATAATATAAAACACTGGCACGTAAATATGATACCGGTAGCGTTCAAACAGTCGTAACAAATAGGCTACCCATAAAATGACTGTTTAATTCATTTTACAAAATATAACGAACACCATAAGACACCGAGCACAACCGAGTTAACAAACTGGAAGTAAAAATTAAACATTTTTGTTGTACGGCCAGACCAATTAAATTAGGCATAAAATGAATATGCGCTCTTAAATGTTAGGCCCTGTTAAACAGATCAATTACGTTTAAAATGAACACTCGTCTTTATAGTACCAATAAGAACTTTTTTATACTAAAAGACTTTCATGTAAACATTGTAATAGATATTTAGTTATTATTATATTTAATCACTATTTTACCAAATACGTATAATCTTAACGTTAATCGATTGTTTCCGAACACTTAAAACTTCACTGTACTTTGAGGCACACACAAGAAACCGTTCGATTGTACACTACTCGATATCATAGAAACGATCGTAAGCGATTAGTAAACCAGTGCGCTCCTGTTGAAGATTTCCAACTTAATAAATTATGAAGGCAATCCTGAAGCTTGCTATGGGCGTGGCTTGTTCGAGAGGAGGGGCATCACATGTTTTCTCTGCTAAGTACTTCCTTTCTATCCGACCAATAGCAGCACCATTTTTTTCTCCCTTCAAGTAGACCAATTCTCCCTTCCACTTAAAAACGAGTTTCACTGTTGTGATTGTTATATCTTTTTTATTATTATGTATTTTCTTTGTCGGCATATCAATTTTACCCTCCTCTAAGATTTTTGCCTTCTTTTTTTCTGATTTGTGGCTAACTATAATTTATAACACTTGTAGGACGCTAATTGTGTATGTGACTTTTAAGCAATGGCAAATAATGCTTTCTACTACGGGATAATAGGTTTGTATACTTATTCCTTCCTCATGCAAATACAGTACTACGAGGATTAGCTAAAACACAGTATTAGGCCTTGTAATAAACGATGTGTTTGGATACACGGAGGTCTATTTTGAGTTGTGACGTTTTTCTAGTGCACGAGCGATGTGTTTAGGCTAATGACAGCTATATTTTGGTGGTCTAATAAGGGGACCAGGTACTGGCAATCTCGTTAATGTTAAATTTTACTTTTATTGGTACACTTTATTCAAAAACCGTTAAAAATGTATGCAGGCTACGTTTACTAATAAATAAAAATATCTTGTAGGTATAGGCTAATAAAATAGAAGAGGATAATGTAGGCCTACTTTGAAGTACCATACGATAATGAACTTTAGCTCCCTATAAGGTTCTTATAAACGTATTTACAAAATTAATGTTTTAAATTTGATAGTCATTTGTTATGTTTTATTGTTATTGTTAAATACAAATAAAATAAAATAAATTCGTTAAATATGGCTTCTTGTTTCAATCACAAGGCTGTTACAAAAGAAAACTATAGGCTATAGGCTAGGTCTACACAAACGTAGCAACGGAAAATGAGTTTATTATAAGTTAATTTAATTTCAATCCGATATCTCAACTGACTCGCGAGCTCCTTCCGCTTTTATAGACAGTTCGCAGTTCATTTATGATTAACTTTTACTACTGAAATAATAATTTTACTATCTCTATTCTTCTATACCTTGCGTAAAACAGCAAAAATATGCACTTCGTACTATCGTGTTTCGGACGCCGTTTTTCAACCTAAGAAGTTGTGAAACGTCTTAAATTGTTCTTAAAGGCTTTGTGTTTTTGTCTTATATCTCATAATTGAAAGAAATCGACGGCAACTCATTTTAATCGACATCAGTTTAACTGAGTAGAAATCGATTACTTTTAACGCATTTTTTGGGAGTTTTAAGCAATAATTTCCATATTTTAAGTTAACACGTAAAAAATATAAGGCCTTCTTTATAACTTAAAGTAGTTTCCCAGATTATTAATTTATAAATAGAATCCGAAACACGTTATTACGAATGCATGTTTCAACGATTTTGCGGCTTTACTCAGACCTTTCGTATTGAAATCATACGGCACACTCGGGAGTTTTCTTCAAGGTAAAGAAGAGCCTTAAAGATACTTCTATAAAATTTTAACAGTGATTTTAACATTGCTTTAAAAACAATAATAAGAATTTTACAAGCATATGGTTGACTAGTGATTAGTTTATGATAGGCCTAACTAGTCCTATATAGGCCTAGTACCTTTCTTTTAAAAAGTAAAATATGACAACGTCCATAATTTGTTTATTTTATGAAATAATAGACAAATAAATCTTATTATTGTTAGTGACAACACTAAGAACAGTGTGTGAAAATTGTATGACAATCGGTTGAATAGTTTAGAAACTAATGGTAGGCTACCAATGCATGCAAAAAGTTAACTTTCGGAAAACTCAATTTATTCTAAAATTTACTTATATAATTTGGATAACATTGTTTTATTGATTATTAGTGATTTCCATAACCCTTCTGGGTCATCTGAGTCATTCTCATTCTCCTGCAATCTTCTTTTTACAGTTTTTCTGGGCTTTGAGCATTTTTTTCAATTTCCTTCATCGCCTAACATAATAATAATAGGCTAATAATCGCCTTGTATAATAGCCTAACATTGTGTTAGTAAATCAAGAATTAACTTCACCAGATTTCACCAATTTCATTGTTTGCTTTTGAACCGTACCCTACATTACATATATATATATATATATATATATATATATATATATATTATTTTACTATTCATTAGCATGTAATGTAATTAATAGCCTATGTTTCGTTTGGAATTTTATACAACTTTAATTCTCCTACCTTGCTATTTTCCTGATTGTTTTTCTGGCAACAGAGAGAAATAGATTTTAACATTTACAATGTTAGTAGGGCCTAGTAGCCTACAGACAATCCGATTTCGTCCAAATTACTCCCATTCAAAATAAATCTTCCTAGACCAAGATTATACTTTTTCAAAATTGTTTTACTTATAATGCACCCAAGCCGTATCCAAAGGGGTTAGGAGGTCAATTCCCCCCCCCCCCACAATTTAGTAGTAAAAATTAATACTAGGTTTAAAAAGTGTAGGCCTAAATTAAATTATAAAATAGACAACACAACAGAGGATCCAGCAACATATTTTACATCATTGTGCATTGCATGCATACTGATATTTAGATTTACTTGATTTAACTACAATGTACAATACACACGGATGCAGTAGGTTACAGCCTTACTCTCTTGTGAGATTGATCTGATCTGTTAAATAAGAAAACTATAAAGGTTCAACAAAAATACTTTACTCTAACAAAACACGCAATGCTCTATGTATTGAAAATGCTTCCAATACGGGGATTGGCGTGCGAAGCACGCCATGCTTTGTGTATTGAAAATTCTCCCAATACGGTGGTTGGCGTGCGAAGTACGCAATGCATTGTGTAGGCTATTTAAAATACTCCCAATATGGGGTTGGCGTGCAATGCACTTTTTTATTTATTTATTTTTATTTTATTTATTTATTTATTGTCACATAACATTTTACATATAGTAAGAGCTATAAAACTGGTGACATTGTCCTCAACATAAGCCATAATAACTGAACACAAACACAATAATACACAGTGCAATAACACCATACATAGGCCTACATTTTCATAACCCTATGATTAAAATCACAATTACAACTATACATTTTTTAAAACATAAACAGAAGATTATTATAAAAGTTCTCAATACATAGATCAACATTTTATAAATCATTAAAATTACCCAAGTCATCATCTAAATACTCCTGAATACTATAATAAGCATTTTTTAACAGAAATGCTTTCAATGCCCTCTCAAATACTAATGAATTTTCAATTTCTTTAATGCACAATGGAAGATTATTTAAGAATTTTCTCCCCACAAAATCAGAAGTCCTTGAAGCTATATTTAAGCGATACCGAGGCAACACGAAATTATTTTTTGCCCTAGTGTTATATTGATGCTTCTTTTCGTTATTGCAACCCGTAATGTAATTCACCCTAATAAACATTGTCTCAAGAATATACAGTGAGGGAAGTGTCAATATTCCCAACCTCTTAAATAGAGGTTTGCAAGAATTAGTTTTCTTAGAAAAAGTCATACAGCGGATATATTTTTTTTGCATTTTAAAAATGGAATCAACACCCACTGCACAGCCCCACAGTAATACACCATATCGCATTATTGAACAAAAGCTACCATGATAAATCATTAATTTAGTTTTTGATCTAGGCCTACTATACTCCTTAATATTGAAATTTAAAAACATGCTGCATTAAGTTTTTTTTGAGTATGTTTAAATATGTTTTCCAGCTTAAATTCTTGACAATATGTAGCCCTAAAAGTTTTGTTTTCTGTACAGAAGTATGATTTTCTCCATCAAAGTCAAAATTTAATTCTATTGGTTGCCTACTCTGATGGGTTTGGAATTTAATAATTTTTTACAGTTCAACTTTAAGCCGTTTGCAGCAAACCAGTTTGTAAGCTCAAACATAGCCTTTTGAGTTTTGTTTTGTAGTTCATTTGAATTTTCTGCTCTAACAATTGCAGTAGTGTCTTCTGCAAACAAAACCACACTAGGGCTTACGCTGAGAGCCAAATCATTAATGTAAATTATAAACAATAATGGTCCCAAAATTGACCCCTGAGGAACACCACATTTAACCTCATTCCAGGAAGAAATATATTTCATGTCATTTTTAAATACAATTGTTCTCTGCATTCGCCCATACAAGTATGACTTAACCCAAGCTATTGCTTCGACTGAAAAATTATAAAAAGCAAGTTTATCCAAGAAAATATTGTGTATAACACAATCAAATGCTTTGGACAGATCACAAAAAATGCCAGCAGTAAACCATGAACCTTCCATGCACTCTGTTATCTGTCTGACCAAACTATTTGCCCCAGAAACCGCACCACAACCCTTTCTGAACCCAAACTGTTCCCTTACCAGAATATTAGAATGCTCAAGAAAAGAACTAATTTGATTATTCACTACACGTTCAAAAATTTTTGACATTGAAGGCAATATGGACACTGGTCTATAATTGTCTGGATTTCTCCTTTCTCCGCTTTTAAATATAGGTCTAATTTCCGCATATTTAAGCTGATACGGGACAACACCATATTTCAGCGATTGATTTAATATGAAGAATATAGGATAAGTTATATAATCGACAGATTTCTTAATTACATCTACTGGAATTTCATCACATCCAGTAGCTTTTTTATTTTTTAAACCAATTATTATTTTCCTCACGACTTCTACTGTCACTTGTTGTAGTTCAAATGAAAATGGTTTTTTCATATCTGACCTTTCTAAAAACATTTTAGATTCCACAGGTGAACCCTTAACTCCTATTTCATTAGCTACATTTGTAAACTTATTATTAAAATAACTAGCCATTTCCTGACCATTTTCACAAAGCTCTTGACCAATTTCTAAATTTGAGAGATCTGAACCTTTATTCCGCATCCCAATCTCGGACCTTACCAAGGACCATATAGTTCTACTTTTATTGTTAGATTTATTTACAATTTCAAAATAATTTTGCCTCTTTGCTAACTTACAAAGTTTTTTAAAGATTTTGTTGTACGTTTTATAATAACTATGTACATTTGCGACTGTAGACTGCTTTACAAAGCTATGTAATTCTCTTTTACGTTTACTATAGAAACTCTCAAACCATGTGTAATCCAGTTTTTTTGTCCTCTCCTATTCTGGTATTTAGGGACTGTGCAATATTTAAGAGGAAAACTTCGCTCAAAACACCGCATAAAATCACCAAAAAAAGAATCAAAATTATCCTGAACCGAATTTTGTCTGTTTAAATTCCAGTTAATATGTTTCAACGCATTCAAAAAATGCAACACATTTTCTTGTGAAAAACATCGTTTATGAGTCCCAAAGTGCTTACATTTGTCTAGGTTATTTTTTGAGATTATAGGTGTAAACAATGCTCTATGATCGGATAAACCAAGCTCGATGTTGTGTCTATTCTCCTGTGCTATATCTATATTAGTAATTATGTTGTCAATGCACGTTGCCGAATGTGTTGTTAATCTAGTAGGTGATCTAAAACTTTCCCTGAAACCATACCTTATAAGTAAATTTAAAAAAGTCTCCCTTACCTTAGAATGAGTACTATTTGTCATTAAGTCGATATTGAAATCACCCACTATATATATATTCTTACCCTTAATTTCCCTTTGCAACATCCTAAGCATATCCTCAAACTTAGACAAAAACATATTAACATTTCTTAAATCAGGTGTGCGATATACACATACTACACCTATATTAAGATTATGAATCTCTATGAATGAACCCTCAAAAACCAACTCTTCAACCAATACATTCAAATCTCCTCTAACAACAAAACTTAAACCAGACCTCACCAGAATACATGAACCTCCTCTATTTGAATATTTCCTACAAAAAGATGATGCAACAACAAAATCTGGAATCTTATTTAAAATATATATTTGGTCCTCTTTCAACCAATGCTCATTTATACACATTATATTGATATCTTTGTTTTCTAAAAGCATTTCTAATTCATTTAATTTTCCCCTCAATCCCCCTTGAATATTGTAATGCATCAGCCAATTGTACTTTAATTCAGAGTTAAATATATTTCCCAACAATTTTTTGGAAATGTTAAAATTAAAATCTATATGTCTAAAAAACTATCATTTGTAGTCTGATGCCACTCTCCAACTATAACGTCACTTTGTATACAAACTGTCACAAACGGCACTGTGCGTCGGCCGCTTCTCATAGTGTCCAGTGTCAAGCTCACATGTGCGTCCTTAGCAGTGAACGTGTTAAAAGGGTTTAAATTCAAATCCCCGGTCCTGACCTGACACCCCCTCGAAAAATTTTCCTGGCTACGGCCTTGAATGCACCTAAATACTATAGGGCTAACGCTCTTCCTGCTGGTGTGAGGGAAGCTGTGTCTCTGCCGGGGTTTCTTAAATTGGGTTTTTGACAAATTGTAAAAACTTTCAGTGAAGGTCTCCCACAAGCTTTTCCTTTGGGGGTAGCCTACCTAATTTTGTCTTTATTTCACGTTCTTCTATGCGTGTTTGTCTATTATTTTTTTGTACATTTTAAACTAGTTTTATTAGGTAGTTTTTGTAGAAATATAACAAAATAAATAAAAAAATACTAACTCAAAACGAGTTAACTTCGCAATATAAGACACAATCAATTACTTGTAAATCTAAAACTAGGCTATAAATATATTCACACGTAGCTGTAAATATACGAGTAGGCCTAGGCCTATAATAGGCTAATTATCACAACATCTAGACTTCTGTTAGAAATATTCTAATTTTTGATTTTAATATCTAAGACAATAGGTTACAGGCTAGTCTGTAAATGTAGGCTAATTATTTCCTTAAACTGCCTCTACTCAATCATTAACCAAACAACAAGAATAATTTATAGATTTAATTCACAATCTAGAACAGGGTTGACCAACATGACATGCAGCCCACGATGCCATTTTTTTGCGGCCCGCCAATTTATAGAAATATACCTAAACTAGCTAGCCCGATCCGGCTTTGCACGGATATACAAATCAAATTTAAATGTATATTAACAAAAAAATATATTTGATCAATAAATATAAATTACACTATGTATTTCTTATGGGGAGTTTTAGTAACTTTCACCCCTCCCCCCAAATCTCCCCTATAAAATTTCGATGTTTTTTTAAACCCTTTCTTAGCGAGCACCTAGGGCCCTAAAGGAAGCTACATACCAAATTTCATTCCAATCCGTTCAGTAGTTTTAGAGAAATCGTGATTTAGCAACTTTGAACCACCCCTCCCCCCCC
>JAGFPH010002435.1:0-11180 GCA_018207615.1 Philaenus spumarius | reverse complement strand
GTTTATTTTTATATGTTATGCTATCTTGTAAGAAATAAATGTACAAAATATCCGCTCTCTAGCTTTTAAGGAAAGTATAAAAATGTGTATTTATTGTTTTTAATGGTTGTTATCACATTTTCACCCCTTAGCAGCACGTAACAAAATGTAGCCTAAATCTGGTTTACTTTTTATACGCGTTTTTCAAGAAATAAAATAAATGTACAAAACTTCAGTTTTCTTGCTTTAAGGAAAGTATAACAAACAATGTTTATTGCTTTAGGGGTTGTTTCAACCCTTAAAGCTTAAATATTTGAATATTCTTTTCTTTCTTAGTGCGCCTCAAATGCCTATGAGCAATATGTGTACCGAATTTCACGTTCCTAGGTGGTATGGTTTTTGAGAGACTATGTGATCAGTGAGTGAGTGAGTGAGTGAATGAGTGGGTTTTGGATTTTATATACGGTATATACTTAGATAACATTTTGAACCTCCTACACAGTTGGACAGATTTAAAACCTACTTAATGGCGTTTGGCCTAACAGGCATAGAGTAAGACGTCAATGTGACAATTTCTAGTAATTAATTTAAAGAAAGAGTAGGCCTATCTGAAAAGAATGTATGCAAGTCGTATAGGTACGACTTCAGTTATAAATGTGTGTTAAGTTTTAAAATTAATAATCTGTGAAGCATATTCATATTATAGAGATAAAGAGGAAATGTTTGTAGCCTAGCGATAATTACAACGATTTGTTGAGAAATGAGTTCAACAAATTCAAACGGATCGATGTTTACAGCCTATTTACAACATAAAATACAGTCGATATCAAACCTATTTACAAACAAACAATCTACTTGTGTTAGTTTTGTTTAGCCTGTGTCGAACATAACTCTATGTTTTTAAAAGTAAAGCTATACCCCTGTCAAACAGAATACGTTAAAGTATGCCTACTGTATACGGTTCGATTTTTAGGGTTAATTCTTCACCCCGAGCGACTTAAGTTAGTTATCGATAACATTCGAATTGGGGCTAAAAGGAGATGCCGTAGGTGCTGACAGGCGTATCAGAGTAGGAAAAGGCTGTTTAACAATAGGATCATTAGGCCAGGAGTATATTAAACTAACAGTCAAACAGTCTTGGCACCTGGGTGGCGGCTTTTTGTTAGACGTTAGAGGCGTCCCTAAAGCTGTTTATTATGGCAAGCTATAGCTTATCCCAAGGCAGATGGCCTTTGTGTATAGGCTACTAATGAAAGTATAGGAATATACGGTCGCGGTTCGTCACCCGTCTTATTAGGCTATATAATACAAAATTTACAAATGTTATTAAGGGTCATTTTACACTAAACTACGACTCACGGTTCAGTGTCAAATTTATCAGCTACAACAACACAATAACTCAACTGATATTTTCCTCATTTGAATTTAACGATTTTGAACCAAGACCTCCTTCAGTGAAGCAAATATTACGAATGCCCGATAGAGCCGTTTTACACTTAAACACTACAATTTATAACCGTTCTTAATTCAATCATAGTCCGAAACAACACAAGCATTTTTGAATAAAGTAGATATTTTATTAATTTATTCGTAAGATGCATAGGCTATTAGGCCTACACTTAAAAACCTCGACTAATTATTGTTCCCATCTAAGTAAGCCTCTGTGCCATTTAAAAATAATAGCCTACCCTCGTCTGTAGAGTAACTATGTTCCTCTTTTAAGAACGTTTTCACAAATCAAGTCAACGACTTATAGTAAAACTGACAAATAATAGTAAAACGGTTTAAGTATGTTACAACGCTTAACAACAGAATTTAAAAAAAATTATAGATCGAGTGCCGAGAGTTAGGTAGGCATGTTAATAGCATTTATTAAATATCGTGCCATCACTAGAGGTTTCAATCCGGGATTCCGGACCATTTTACGGTCCCGTGAATCCCGGGATTAGCTAAGTCCAATTCCGAGATTTTCGGGATTGATAATTATATTAAAAAACACGAAATTCATAGATTTTCTCGTAAATGATGTTTTACTTGTGCAAAACGTAGCGTCTGGATCGGCCTTAAGTTAAAAAATGTGTGTACTTTTACATGTTTTTGTGTTTTTTACGAAGTTTTACAATTTTTACTTCACTTTCACTTCGTATATATATGTAGCTTTTTTACAGCTTGTGTTCGTTCAGCATTTAAAATATATATTGCTAAAGTTTGTTCCATAAATATACCAATTTCATATATTGTTGCTTCGGTAAAACTGCTAGTTCCCAGCCCCAGGTTAGGCAAACGGGCTCTGGCAAATCGAGCCAGTCTACCTGCTCCGCCTACCCAAAAACATCCAAATGGAGCCAGAGGCTTAAGGGTGACCCTCGGACCACATCCAAATCGAGCCAGCTATTCAACCCTTGAAATCACTAGAAGTTTTGTAGACTATTCCATATTTTCCGTAAGGCGTATTTAGAAAACATTAAACATTATTAAAGAGCATCCACCTTTCTCGTAATTATAATACGACGAAATATTATAATTTGTTTCTTAGCTGCCCAAGAATGAAGTAAACAAAAAGGATTTAAAATACGTACATTTTAAACGATTTCTAATCCCAAAGCCGATCGTATAATACAGTATAAGTTATCAAATGGAAAGAGGGCAATGCATAAAACTGTTTCTAGAACCTACCAAGTTTCACTTCTAACGCGCGAGAGGCTCACGCAATTTTTGTTTATTCTTAATTCAGAAGAAACTACTTTAGGCCTACAAATAACAAACTATATCTAACTGAGTCCACGCCGTTGAGGATTTTCAACACGGTTCAACTACATGTTTTTGTGTAGTCCTATAAAGGAATGCCTTTATCACATTTGCGGATCCAGCCGGTTTTCAAGGGGGGAGGGAGCTGTCTCCTATCCGGGGGGGGGGGGGGCTGGGGGGATGTATTAATATTTTGGTGTGCAGATAATAAAACATAGAATTTAATTGTGTAAGTGACAATTTTAAATAACCTTTGTTTCACTAAATTAGAACAACTAAACAAGACGCTGCCGCGCTGTAGACAATATAACGGCTAAAGCGCCTAGGGCGTTGAAGAAATGTAAGTATTTCACGGAAATATCCGTAATGCGTCGGAAGAGCAAATCAGGTTTTTATTGTATAAAATAAAAATATAGAACTTACACTTCAAATCGGTATAAAAATCATTATACAAATATTTGGATTTGTAATAGACACATCGATTACAATATGAGCTTTCTCATTGGTTGAAAACTGTAAAATTGCAAGGGTTTACAGAAAAAATCACATCTAAGAAATTATAAGAGTTAAGAGTGCCGAATGATTGAAAGGCAGTTGTAGAAAGTTCAAACCTTGACGAATGCAATGGTGTCGTTTCTTCTTCTCAAAACAAAGTCTGTTTAACGGTTATGTGCCTGAAAAAGTGACGAGTTTGAATCATTTCCTTTTGCTTTCTCGCGCGGCATCAATTAATTGATTTAGACAACTACAATTTTACAACGATGACTACATTTGTACATATACGTTTTAGATCAAATTCGTAAATACAACAATTTAAATTTCAAACATTTCCTTCCCACTGGTTTTTGTTTTATTGAGATTGGATAATGATTGGTGGCTGAAGTATTCCGTACAAGTTGTGTTGTCTGAGGCTACTCAATCGAGCAGTCTGCCACTTAGAGGGTTAAACAAAATTATAATAACCCAAAGGAGGGGGCTGCGACAATGTTATCATGACAAATTATGATTACCATTTCTGTCATCTTCGAATCATAATTTAGATCTTCATAAACGACTGCTTGCAAATTACAAAAGACTATCTTTAAAAATCGGTGAAGATAAGAGAGGCTACATTGCAGAAGGCCGTACGGGTCTGTTTTGTCCTGGTATCGCACTTTCTTAACACATAGGCGTACGGACAGCCGATTTCTCAACCCTCGCCCTCCTGGTCACCTGCCGGAAGAAGATATCGGAGTGTGAAACAGTAGAATTAAGAGTAAATTAATGTCCGCTGAAGCTTGAAAGCCACATGCAAGGAGGGAGAAAGATTAGGCTACATTTAAATTAAGAAAATTGTCTTTTGTTACGTTAGGTAAGTTAGCTGAAAAGAAAAAGTGTATCACTATAAAAAATCCGTGTGGGATGCTGGTCCCATATCGGACGCCTCCCCAGGTGGTGGATAGGGGAACGCCTCTCAGATATGAGTGGTACCGGGGAAATCAAATACCCGGGGCGGACCAAAAACCAGATAGGGGAAGGTGCCCTGAAAATAAACCAAACATTGAAAACGAACAACACAAATTTTCTACGGTGCAGGGAGTCGGATCCCCAGTACCGGCGCCTGTCAGGAGTAAGAAAGCGGGCTCCGAGGCGTCGTCAGCAAGCGACCGCAGTAATAATACTAACACTAACACTAAGGAAATAGTAATAACGGATAAAAACAAAAACACAAAAGAAAATAAAGAGAAAAATCCTTTTAAGAAAAGCACTGTTCTTTCAAGATCTCCGCCATCAGAAAATATTCAACCATTAAATGAAAAAAGGGAAACAAATGTCTCTAAAGAGAGTTCTGATAAGCTGGATGATATTAAGGAACAGGACAAGGAATCACTTGCAAAGATTGAATATTTGCAAGTCCAACCTAAAGCTGCACAAAATGAGATAAAAGAGTTGAAGGAATTAATTGTGTCATTGCAACAAAATAATGGTAAATGTGATAATGTGACTTATGAAACAGATGAGGATGATCTGGAAAGAGAAACTGGGTCGATCCGTGTAAGACAAAGAAAGAGTAAAAAACGCAAGGTCAGTGAAATATCAAAAACACCACCTCGGAAAGAGCTGCCTGAGCATAGCTCTATTACCTCGCACAGCGCTACTGATCGTAATCTCAAACCACATAGGCCACCCCCTATTGTTGTCAGTGGCATAAAGGAATACTCAGCTTTTCATAGCCTGGTCTCTTCTATAGTAGAAACTGATGTTACTGTAAAACTTATTAATAAAGGAATTTTAAAAATTAATCTCACTGATAGTGATAGCTACAGAAGAGTCACTAAAATGCTATCAGAACACAAATTTGCATGGCATACTTATGAGGACAAGCAGATTAGGCCTGTGAGAGTTATGACTAAAAATCTGCATCACTCGTGTGATCCAGAAGATATAGTCTCTTATCTTAATGGTAAAGGCTTAGAACCAACAAGTGCAGTGAACAAGCTCAAATGGAAAACCAAGGAAACGTTGGACATGTTTGAAGTAAACTTTAATTCTGGAACTGACACCAACAAAGTTTATGCTACTGACAGGATCATGGGGTCGAAAGTGACAATCGAACCACTTAGAAGATGGAAGTTAATTCCACAATGTAAACAGTTTCAAGCATATGGGCATACACGCAAATTTTGTGGAAATGAGCCAAGGTGTGTTAAATGTGCAGGACATCATCTAACAACAGAATGTAACAAAGTCGCAGCAGACAAACCAAAATGCATTCACAGTGGTGAGGAAAACCCGGCTAATTACAGAGGATGTCGGGTTGTCATTAAGAGAGAACAAATGGAAACCTAAAATATCAAGAATTGAAACTCCAATGCACCGCACTAACACGGTAGACGATCCGGGCAAGGATAAGGCTAATGTGGAGAAGATCAAGCGGCCTACCACATACAGAGAAGCTGCCCTAGATAAATCAGAGCAGCACGACATCAGACCTGTTTCTAAAAAAAGTGATGATATTTTAACTCAAATTTTATCTGAATTTTATCTGAAATCAAAGATATTACAAAAATTAATCAACAGTTAAATTCTCGGCTAATGAGATTAGAAAGTTATATGATGACAAATGATGACTGGCAACCTTAGAATTATGGAATGGAATGGACAGTTAAATCACCTTCATGAACTAAGTATTGTCCTAAATACGGAAAAAATAGATGTTTGTTTAGTATCAGAAACTCATTTTACAAAACATTCTTTCGTTAAAATTAAAGACTATAATGTATATCATACTATTCATTCAGATAATAGTGCTCGGGGAGGTAGTGCAGTTATAATTAGGAGTTGTATTAAACACGATGAAGAAGCTAAGTATTCGTCTTATGAAATCCAAGCAACTACAATCACAGTAGCAATGACTAATCAGCTTTTGTCTTTGACATCCATTTATTGCCCTCCAAGATATGCTATTGAAGCTGATCAGATTGTTGAACTACTGACTCAACAAAGACACTCATTCATTATTGGACGTGATTTTAATGCTAAACACCCCCATTGGGGGTCAAGACTGATTACAACAAAAGGGCGTGCACTCTATGAAGCGGCACAAAAGTGTAACTGCGACTTTATATCTACTGGCAGACCAACCTACTGGCCAACAAATCCTAAAAAAGTACCAGATCTTATAGATTTTTTTATAATTAGAAATATTTAATAACATTTTATTAAAGTTGAAGTAGGACTACATCTTAGTTCAGACCATTCGCTTATCTACTTGACAGTAAGTGATCAAGTAATTACAAAAGAAAATAACCCAACCTTAGTTAACAAATACACAGATTGGAATCACTTCAAAAACATTCTAGAAGCCAATATCAATTTATCTGTTCCATTAAAGACCATTGATCAGCTTGAAGAGGAAGTGGAGAAATTAACTAGAGATATTCAAAATGCTGCATGGAGTAGTACACCTGAAATACGGAGGAAACTGCAGGGATGAATTATCCTAAAGAAATAAAAGAACTTCTTGCTATTAAAAGAAAACTGCGCAGAAGATGGCATCAAACAAGAGCTCCGCAAGATAAAACAGCTCTCAACAGGTTACACAGCATTTGAGAAATAAAATTAGAGTAATAGAGAACGAATCTGTTAATACTTTTTTATCTGAATTGACGGATGATAAAAGTACTGAATACTCGCTCTGGCGAGCGACAAAATGTTTGAGAAAATCAATATCTCATATTCCTTCTATTAAAAAGACAAATGGCCAGTGGGCTAGAAGCAATCAAGAAAAAGCTGAGACGTTTGCAAATTATCTTGTAAGTATATTCCAGTCAAATGAGAACTAAAGTTGTGATCTGGATTGTGTAAATGTCATACAAACTGACTCGGCTATTCCGTTTGTCACCACTAAGGAAGTGAGGGATGCAATTAACAAAATTAAGACGAAGAAAGCGCAGGGCTATGACCTTGTTACTGGAGAACTTCTAAAACAACTGCCCATAAGGGCTATGATCAAGTTGACGAATGTGTTTAACGCTATGATTCGACTGAAACATTTTCCAAGCCTATGGAAGGTTGCTGAAATTATAATGATACCAAAGCCTGGTAAAGAACCCCAAGAAGTAACTTCATATAGGCCTATATCATTGTTACCTATAATGGCCAAATTATTTGAAAAACTGTTTCTCAAAAGATTAAGCACCATTATCCATCGCAGTAACTTAATCCCATCCCACCAGTTTGGTTTAAGGAATCAGCATTCTACCATTGATCACTGTTACGCCATCGACCACCTGTGGCATTAAGAAGGAAGAAAAGTCACAGTGGATCGATTTTAAATTGGAGGTCGCAGCGTAACCACTCGAAAAGCCACAAAAACACCCTGTTCGCGATACTACATACAACGCCTTTAAACCTTAAAAAAAAACTAGCTCCTGTGGGAGAGTACACTTACAAAAAACATACACATACATATATATATATTACATAGGCAACAAATCAAGATGAGGTTAGGTTATTGATCCTAAATAATGAAAAATATATAAATATTGACATGAGATTTTATTAAAATAGGCATTTGGCAATAGCAAAAAACATAGTAAAGAAAATATGTCTCAGATGAGACAGGTAAATTTAAATAATAAAAAAAATCGTTGGCCAACTTGAAACAACCTTATGGGTATAAAAGTAGATTAAAAAAAACAAATTTCTATTTTATAGATCAAACAGGCATGTTACTATTCATTAATAGTACTTTTCTTAAACTACCACATGGTTTAATTATATAATTTGCCTCATCTCGTTTGAGATGAGAAATAAATAAATCACTGTCACTGCAAATACATTTGTTTAGATTTTGATGGAGTGTCTGTAGCTCCCAAACTTGAACCAGCAAAGCTAACAAAGAAAAACAATGCATAAGTAACTGATTTGCTTCAGTTTCTCACAAATTCAGACATGTAAACTAGCCAACTTAGTTTTTGTAAAAATGTTTTTGATATTTAGTGAGAATTACTGAAAATCTCATAAGCAAGCACACAAATTGTTAAATAGGCTTTACCTCAGCTGATATTAGTAAAGTAATTGTTTGTGTACACCTAGACAAAAGTGTATAAAACATTTTAAAACTGGTAACACTGGCTTAGTAACAAAATCTAGCAAAATATTTTGTGGCAAACAAACTTAGAACTTGTTCTGGCTTTGAAAATAGCATACACAACTATTAACCTCTAGTCAGGTTTGGTATATTATTACAGCATAAAGTGATGTTAATTTTGCTTCACAAACTTATAAAAGTGATGTTAAAAGATTTATAACTTTCAGATACATTGTTAAATTGTTTTAGCTTCAAACATGACTTATACAGCATTTAGCTCCTGTTTTCTTTTTTAAAATTAACACATTATTACAACAACCATGAGAAAATGATTTAGGTTGCAAGACTGACAAAGTTTGCATTAGCAAGGTAGCAAACTATTACATACAATAATTATTAACTGGCATTAGCCATGTAGAAAATGTATTACTTTCAAAAGTTGTTAACTAGCTTTAGCAAAGTAGAAATATGTTACATACAAATAATTGTTAACTAGTTTTAGCAAAGTAGAAAAGTATTACTTTGAAATATTTAGGCTTTGTTTAAGATGAACACATTAAGAATTAAATTGCTGAAAGCCATTTGTTACACTAAATGTTAATAAAATGAGAATTTATGGTAGCAATTTTAGCAAAATTCAGTTTACAAAATAATCTTTCAGGTTTGCAAGACGTAACCTAAACATGTCATAATTATACAGAGTTTTAAACGTATACTCCCCTGTTAAGGAGCATTACTTTAATGTGAAATACAATTAAAAACGCACATGGTTAGCAGAACGAAATTACTTTTCTAAAGCAGAAAGTATTTGCAGGAGGAAGTGTAGCATTTCAAGAGCTGCGTGTAGCGGCTAGGCTCGATGCAGATTGGATATTTTAAAATGGCCGGTAAGACCGTTGAATAAAGACAGGCTTCGAGAAGGTTCCAAGCAGCTGATGGAATATCGCGATAAGCAACTCAAGTAGATAACGAGGTAAGGCAACAGTACCGCCTGGAGTAAAGATAAGGTTTGTCGTTGTGTCGCTAGATGGCGGGAGCTGCCGGTTTCGGAAAGATGGTAAAGAACGGTATAGTGAAATGTTTGGGAAAACGTTTCAGTTCTCCCCCTCCCAAGGACAGAGTCAGGGTCAAGAGAAAAAAAATTAATTTTAAAGTCTGAAGGACTCAAACAAGGACATACCTAAACGAGATTTTAATAAAATTTAAATTTGGTGTTCAAAAAAAAATTTCCAAAATAAACTACAAAATAAGTAAACAAAAATTATCTCGCCTTAAAAAAAAAATATTTACTCTACAAAAAAATACGTTACTCGCAAATAAAGGAATTTACTTATTTAAAGACTCTACAACAAAATTAAAAAAAAATTCCCAACAAGAGTATACAAAAAAATTATAAATCAAAAAAGCAAAGTGTACAAAAAAAATTTCTTGAATAGGACGTGTGGCGATATAACTGACTCACATGCTAGGCTAGGTTAATCAACTGTAAAAAGGCAACATGCGGGGATTGGACCACATGGTCCACATGCGCCGACAAAACTTAATGAAGGGGACAGAGACGCACCATAAACCCGGAGGTGCGCTCTTGTAAAAACGGGGGAGGGATGCAGACGAACTGCTCTCTACACTAGGTTGGCAACAAGGGATGCTACAACGAGCCGTTCCAACCTAGGTGAGTAACCGGAGACTATGTCTCCAGCCTTTCCTTCGCCCAACATGTTTGGCTAGAGTCGGTTATATTGCTTAAATGACCATTCAGAAGTAATGACTTTGAAGCAAGCACCCATATACTTGTTTTCAAAATCAGACTCTACTTGAAGTTAATAAAATTTAAAAGGTGAAAAATTTAAATTTGGAAAAGGTTGCTGAAGGCAAAAGTAAAAGGTTTATAAAAAAAAGGTATATATATTTTAATTTACGTATTCGATGCAAAATGCCTAAGTGTTTTTTGTGTGAATTTAAATGCTGCTAAAGTAACAAAAAAAAAAAAAAATTTAATCAAAAGTCCACAAAAAAAATATTTACATAATTACCATAACTGTGGATGGTCTCTGGTTAAGCAAACAAACTCAAATAAAACGGCAACTAATCCCTAACAAACCATTATCTTTAAGATAATGTCAAAAACGTCCTACCTAAACAAAACCACTAAGGTTACACAAGAACAGAAAATTAAAGCCGTATACAAAATTTGATCGAAAAACAAAATGCGCCATAACCAGACACTATCCACATAAAAGAAATCCACACAAGGTCATATATAAAAAAAAAACTTAAAAACTTCCAGCGATAAGCGCTCAAAAGGGAGACAAAGACACGCAAGGTGTGAGAAAAAAAAATTTCGAAGACCAGATTGGCCGAAAAAGGGTAACTGAGCGGGTTCGTTTGAGTGAAAGTTCTGTGAGCATGTGAAATGTGTAAAGAAAGTGCAAAACAAAATATAGAAGGGACCAGAGAGAAACAAAAAGTAAGTTTGAAAAATTTGTGTTATTTTTTTGTTTTTTTGTATTTTTTTTGTTTTTATTTTTAGTGGGTTTTATTTACGGTTCACAAGGACTTTAGATAGTATAAAAGTTAGATAGCACAAGACAGAAGACAGAAAAAAAAAATATTTTTTTTGATGATGTAGTTTGGCCGAAACTATCACACGAATGTATATTGAACAATAACCACGCTCTGCTACCGAAATGTTACGCCATCGACCACCTGTGGCATTAAGAAGGAAGAAAAGTCACAGTGGATCGATTTTAAATTGGAGGTCGCAGCGTAACCACTCGAAAAGCCACAAAAACACCCTGTTCGCGATACTACATACAACGTCTTTAAACCTTAAAAAAAACTAGCTCCTGTGGGAGAGTACACTTACAAAAAACATACA
>JAGFPH010002434.1:166397-182966 GCA_018207615.1 Philaenus spumarius | reverse complement strand
TAGTATTTTAAAAAATCTCTGAAATTTCTAAAACTCTAGCCTTAATAGTTTTAGAGATATTTTGTAAAAAGTTAACAAAAACCTATTTGCCGGGAAATCAATGTTAAAGTTTTATTGTATGCCATCATGTTATTGTATATAAATGAGTATAATTTTATACTACGGTATTTGCTGCTAAATACTTGTTTTACAAATTTGAAAACTACGAGGCTTGTCCAGAAAGTAAGTACCGTTTTGGAAAAAAAAAATATACAGACAATTTTTTTTTTTCAACAAAATTTATTTTTACAAGAAAGAGGATATTTTAAACTATTTTTCTACATAGTTTCCAAAATAGTTTAGACATTTGTCGTAGCGAGGAACCAACTTTTCTATACCCTCTACATAGAAAGATGCCGCCATGGACGAGAGCCATTGCCAAACACCATCTTCAGCGTCGTCATCGCTGTCAAAGCGGCGCCCTCCGAAATCCCGCTTCAGGTGCTAAAACAAGTGGAAATCAGAAGGTGCCAGATCAGGGCTGTACGGCGGATGGTCAAATTGCTCCCAATCAAATTCTTGAATAAGGTTTTGAGTGGCACCAGCAGAATGGGGACATTCATTGTCATGGATCAACTCAATGCCTTCACTAAGCATTCCACGTCTTTTGTTCTGAATCACACGCCGAAGTTTTCTCAGTGTTTCACAATATCGTTCCGCATTGATTTTTTCCCCTCTGGGTAGAAAATCAACAAGCAGAATGCCCTTTCTGTCCCAGAACACAGTGCACATGATTTTTCTTGTCGACAAAGTTGTTTTGAACTTTTGTTTCTTGGGGGATCGTGAGTGTCTCCACTCCATTGACTGTTGTTTGGATTCTGGAGTGACACGACAAACTCAAGATTCATCACCTGTAACAATCTTGTTTAAGAATTTGTCTCCTTCATCACTGTAACGGGTGATAAAAGTCAATGCACTGCCAAGAAGTTATTACGCTTCTTTTTGTGTTCATCCGTAAGCATTTTCGGAACCCAACGGGAACACAACTTGCGATAATTCAAGCGATTAACCACAATCTCATGTAAAAGAGATTTTGAAATTCGTGGGAATTCATCAGAAAGCATTCTTATGATGAAACGACCGTTTCCACAAATTTTCTCATTCACTTTTTCAACCAATTCATCGCTCACAACCGATGGATTAGTTCGCCCATCACTGAATTGCCGAACCCATTTTCTTACCATACCGTCACTGATAACTTTTTGTCCATAGACTTCTGTAAGTTGGCGATGAATTTCAGCAGGTTTCATGTTCCTTGCGTTCAAAAATAGTATTACAGAACACACTTCACAGTCCGCGGGATCAGAAATTGTTTTAAACATTTTGAGTGCACACTAACTAATGTAAACACAATAAAATTTTGCCGTAATTGCGTCAGCTGTTCAACAATGAACCAAGGAGACTAGAGCGCATGCGCGGAACATCGTCGCTAGCGCTGTGCCGGCGGTAGAACGAAACGGTACTTATTTTCTGGACAAACCTCGTATTAAATACAAAATAGGACTATGCAAACTTTGTTATTTCAATAACATATTAATTATACTAATGGCTTTGCAAATATTAAAAATGCAACGTTTTGTTTTATTCTTCATAACTTTTGTAAAATTATTTTATATTTTAATTCAACTTGGCGTAAAAAACACAAAAAAGTCTACTGCATAAATAAAAATTAAAAACAAAGAATATTGTATTTTACATTTTAAGCTATACCAGACCCTTAACATAATTTTAGGTTATGCATACAATGAACTAAAACAGGTTATTTGCACCAATTTAGCAAATTTAGAATTGGGTATTTATTCTTCACAACTAACAGTTTTTTTAGATTAGGTAAAAGCAAACAAAAGACGTACTGTATTACACGCCAAACTTTTGGTGTAATATATAATATTGTTTCGTTTGGTTGGTAATGTCAAAAATTGTTTAAAATTGTGATTACAGTATTGATTATTTAAATATTAATGGTGAAATTACAACGCATGCCATAATTCGAATTATTGGTGATGGTCGTGTCTATTTCTATCTCTGTCTTACATTAGCTCTGTACAGGTCACCGCTCAATCTTCATTTCTGCGAACATATCAGAGTATACAATAATCTGCATTGGTTTCACCATGGGACACCGCGCGCTGGGGTTGGTGAACCCTCTAGTAATAAATAACACAACTCCAAACCAAAATAATTAAAACGCACTAAGTAACATTGTTCGCCAATCAACTAATCTACGATGCTATGTCATAGATTCGAGACTTTGTATTTTTTGCGTGATTGTTATAAGTATGTTATTGTTTTAGAGTAATGAACGATATACCAAATTAATTGTTAGAATATCACGAGTAAGCTGATATTACGACCAATTAAATATTATTTTTGATGTACAAAATGATGCTTAAAGTAAACGACAGCTGCTGTCGCTTACCAGTTGATGCATGTAAATAAAGAGCAACTCAACTTCCATTTAACCCACCAGATAGAGGGAAAATGTACATAATTTTTCTTATTGCTTATAAGAAACTAATGGGCTCCCCCCCCCCCCCCCCCTGCTCGCTTTGCTTAGAATGACGATTGGTTAGGACAGAGGCACTTGGATCGTGTGGTAGTGGTGGTGGTGTGTTATCCTATAGACCCATACGCAGTAGGACCAGGTTTTTGTGTGAATGACAGGATTTTTGTAAATAATTGAGCGATATAAATCTAATTTAAAAACAGTGCTAGTTGTTAACAAAAAACAGATTCTAAATTTGCCAAGTAAAAATGTAAATGCTTTCAAGGAATGTGTGTAAGCTCAGTATAGGCCTAACCTAAAGTTGTGTTAAGCTTTTCAACCTAATCAGCTGTTTGAATTATAATCCAGTCAGCCCATTTCGTTGATTTCTTTTTGTGTTTGCTTTTATTGTTTGGGATAGCGGTGTCATATACTGGTAATGTAAGACAGAAATTGAAATAGACACGCATCATCCTCAATAATTGGAATAATTATGGCATGCATAGTAATTTCACCATCAATATTTAATTAGTCAACCAAACAAATTTTGATTATACCAACTAGAAAAAAACAATAGAATGTGTAACACCAGATGTTTGACTTAAATACAGTAGGCTTTTTCCGTTGATTTTTGTTTGTGTTTGCTTTTACCTAACCTAAAAAAACTTTAAAGAAACATGTTTTGGATCAATGTAGGCCTGACATAAAATTGTGTTAAGTTTTTTATACAAATCAGTTATTTTATTTATAATATGTAATAACAGATGGTTAAAGCAAAATACATTAAGTTACTGTTCTTTTTAAGACTATACTTAAGTCTTTTTCCGTTAATTTGTTTTGTGTTTGTTTTTATTTTGTTAACCTAACATAAAAAAGCTATTGGTTGTGAAGAATAATAATAATTCTAAATTTGCTAAGTTAACCCTTTTAGTGCCAACATCCTTATATACGGACGCTGAAATTAGTGTTGAAAAATGCCAACGTCCATATATGAGGACGTCTTGAAAAAAAAATGACTACACTTTTATTTTTTGTCAAATTTAATTAATATTACACCAACATATTCTTAAAGAAACGTAGATTACAGAAAAATATAGTACTTATTCAATAATACTAATTGGCTGCAGCGAATGTAAAGGCTTTGACATTTGCGCATCAGCTGGTCGGTTGGGACTATCTATGCACAAAATAGTGTTTCCAAGTGTATTTTTAGTAGAAAATTATAAAATTTAGTGTTTGTAAACGTGTAGTTACTTTTTTTTGTGATATCAATTGTTATGAGCAAAGTTTTTTTTCCAATTATTAATCATGAAAAAATGTTTAAAAGGTTTTTTAAAATATTGGCGAGTAGAATTATATATATATTTTTAAAGTATTTTACAATTAAATAAAAAGCAATTGCTTAAAATATAGTTGTATAGCATATTTAGTTCTAAGCAATATTTTTTCAAATTATCAAATAATGTGAAAAATTAAGATTTTTATACAGCTTTTTTGGAAAATGGTACCACATTGCTTAAAAAGGTCTGGCATTTTTCAGACGTTTGTTGAGTTTTGATTCTGGCACTAAAAGGGTTAATGGTAATGAGTTCGGTTGTTATGGAAATGAACGTAAACATATTTAACAAACATGTGTTGCTAAGTTTTTGACCTGAATGAACTGTTTTATCTGTTAGATCTGGGAGTGTACCCCTGAATTTTCACTATTTTTAAGCTATAAAATAAAAATTTAGTAAAATCCTTTCAATTTTCGTATTTGTATCTTAAGTAGTTTTTGCTCCACGTTGATTCTATGTCGATCAGGAAAAAAAATATTTCTAAAACAAACAAAAATTTAACAAACAATAAAAGTTTACTTTTTAAAAACGAACAAAGCGGGTTTTTTTATTTTTCCTGTAGCTCAAAATATAACTGAGTTATTGTCTAAAAACTTAAAACATTATTTCTTTCAGTACTATTATTGTTGTTTCTGTACTGTTATAGGCAATGCCAAGAAATTAAGATTTGGTCAATAACTCGGTTACCTTTCGAGCTACGGGAAAAATTTAAAAACAATTTTGTTTGTTATTAAAAAATTAACGTTTTTTATTCCCTAAATATTTTTTGTAAAGTTAGCGGTTTTAGAGATATCTGACATTAAAATGTTTAAATGGCCGTTATTTTTAAAGTATAAAAAAAGAACGTTCTGGTTTTTAATACAAAGGTAAAAGGTTACGTAAAGGAATTTTAATATGTACAAAAAATTGAGGAAAATATCAAAGATATTAAGTGCTTAGTAAAAAAAATTAAAAGTCGCATAATTCGAAAACTAATCATTTCCAGACCTATATGCATTGGAAGTTTTTTCTTAAGAGTATTTACACTGTATAATAGGCTGGTGAAGTTTGGGACAGTATTGTGTAGACACCCAGTATATAGTATATAAACAGAACCTGTATATAGATCAACCCAGGTGATATTATAAGTGTGCCACCAATCAGAGCTCAGAAATTATTGATTTCTCAGTGAAGTTTAAATAGGGAACTTTGTCTTAATTTATGCGGGCCATTTTACAAAATGTTGACCAAATTTAAAATTGATTACAGAAACCTTTACTTTTTATTCCGTTTATGGATTTTACAAATAATTTTAAGTCTTTTATCCTTTAAATTTTTTGATAAACGTAACGATTCCATATAAATTTTACTACAAATTTAGATTTTTTTAAGGTTCAAGCTACTTACAGTTAGGAGCTAAAAATATAAAGTTTGAAATGTTGAAATGTCATACTTTGTCTAGTCACACCATACAAATTATAAATTAAAAACACAATAATGATATTGTAATGGCCGATCAAGAGTTATAGGTGAACAAGTAAAAACTCACTACTCCCATTAAAATAAACTTATTTTGTAAAAAAATGTACGTTTACAATACGGAGGCCAACGTTAAAATTGACTACACAAACTCCTATTTTGTATTCCGTTAGTGGGTTCTACTAATAATTATAAGACTTTTTTATTCTTAGCATTTTCTTACAAGCACAATTTGTGGTTTACACAAGCATTTACTAAAAATTGGTACAATTGCTAACAAATTCTGCTAGCATTCCATAGACAACACTCAACTGGCAAAGTGGTTTTTACTACTTGCACATATTATCACTCAAAAACCATTTGAAACGTAACATTTCTTTATTAAATCTTCTATAGTTTATTGGAAATTTTGTGATTTTTTTAAAATGATTTAAATGTTGATCTTATTTTCTTATGATTATATTTAACACATCGCCTGAACTAAAAGAAACAAATTAACAATAATGAAATACTTAATATATTTCTTGGAATCGATTATTTTTTGTATATACATCTTTACAGTAAGAATACAATATTTTATAAATCAAAAGTTCTTGGATTTAATCCATTAAAGCCTGATAATTATCTTTGTAATTTGATAATATTTTAAATTATCCACCAATAACAAAATCCAGTTCAAAATATACTATGTGAATAATATTGTTGAATTAAAAAAAGGAAATATAAAATTGAGAATTCAATCTCATATCTTGAATCTTACAAACATATATTCAGTTTCACAACTAGGCTTTGGCTACACTAAATTCTCATTAAATCAGCCTATTTGCATTATTAGCAAAACTATATTTATACATCTAAATCTAACTCTTTACTCGGGCAGGGGTTGGTGCCTGCTTTCCTCAAGACAAGACAATATATGACACAACATGTTTTAATAAATTTGTGTATATGTTCCAATGATTATAAGTTATATCTTTTAAATATGTGTAGCATTAAGTCTATTTTCGTTTTATACTAAACCAGTTTTATACAACCAGGATCACATAATTTGATGCCTTTCAGGCTTAAGTTTATATTTTTAATATTAAACAGTTTATTGAATCAAATATGCCACTGATTTAAAAAAAAAAAAACCCCCGAACCACAAAACAAGGAACAAAAACAATAACTAAACAACTAAATTGTAAGTTATGTTTAATACGTTACCCTTATGTACATTTCGATGACATGGTCATCATCCTCAGAGGGTTTTAACACTACTACTCAACTACTACTGGTTAGTTATTGTTTTTGTTCCTAGTTTTGTGGTTCGGGTTTTTATTTAAATCAGTGTGATTTTGTCGCCACAGTGCTCTTTTATTTGTTGAATCAAATATGGTTATTAAAATGAAATTGGTTTGATGTCACCAGTATACCAAGATTTGCCTTGCTATTTTCTTGGTTATTTGTAAAATATGCATACAATATTTATTATGCCTTGACAGGGCACTATTTACTTTGGGTTATATTTAATTATCGGTTAATTCTATAGTTTTCTTCAAAAGATATTTTTGATGGAAGATATATTATGTTGTAATTTTAACATAGGCTACATTCATTTTTCCCCGTTTTTGTTTATTGTTTTCTTGTTATTTTGAAAATTTTAACATTAAGCATTCAATCTGACATTTTGGTTGATCTCTAAACAATTCGAATATAGATATTTACTTTAACTGTCATTTCCATTCGGATTAGCATAATAATTTTCCTGGATTGATGGAATGTTTTTAATTACTTTTGATATGGGTTTTATCATTGTTTGAGATCTGGAAATAATTTTATTTGGACATCGGGTAACCTTTACCGAAAACAGTTTTGTTTACAATGTACTTGTCGGAATTGCCACTTAGGTGTCGTGCTGGTAATTTCTTTCAATTATAGAAGACTATATTCAACTTCAGTTTGAGTTGTTTCACGTTCAAGTAAAGTACGCATAATTATATATTTTCTTGTTCAGAGAAGTACAGAAAACAATTCTATGCAGACAAAATATCTTGAAAATGTTTCTCCATTTTGTTTTTGAGTTAAAAAAAGGGAAAAATATTTTGGATAAATCATCCGAAATATACAAAAATGTTCCGAAAAAGGTTCTTTACATGAAACTATAAAAAAGATTTCACTTTTAAAAAACAAAACTCTCGGAGGAAATTGTAAAAGTGAGCAATTTCCAAAAAATTACTTAAACAGGTTCAAAAATGAATATAAAATTTTAAATTTGTTTTTGTAAACTAACCAGTCAGTTTAAAATCGGCTGCACACTGGAATGCGCAAAGCAAAACTTGCAGAATTCAAATATTTCGCATACTATTCTTAGTGGTGCAACTACTTTTGCGGCAACTTTCCTTTAGTTTTGCAATTCCAATAAACATTTTAATTCATAAGGAAGGGAGATAAAATTAGGTAACTATAAAATGTGACACATTGGCAGACAAACATAGTGAAACCATGTGTTGCATTGCCACTACAGAACTCACCCCAAGGGTGATTGAATGTTACTAATAGTTTTAATATAAGGTTCAGTAAATCTTCAATGATAAACAACAAACCACTGATATAACTGTATTTGTTGCAGATATTGCAAGCAATCATCGTTCCTGTACTCGCAGGCTTCCCAGAGAAGTATAACCTCTTCCCAAAGAAGCCCTGCTGTTCCGATACACTTCCGACGACCCGAGGCCCATCGTGGCACCCACGACTCTGGCAGAAAACACTACGAGAAGCGGCCTACCAAAGTATAATGCGGCACACAGAGTTCACAGGGACGTTGGACGATCGGCTAAACCGCGACCATCAACTATGGTCGAAAATAAAAGACGCAATATTCAAAGAAAAATCAATAAACAGCGGATCCGAAACGACAGGTGTACTAGTAGACCGACAACGTCGGAACGGTTTAGAGTTCCAACAGAGCGATAAATCCGTCTACGAGTGCCCGGGCGAACGGTGTAAAACTAACGAAAGTTTAGTCGCATTGTGGCGCGTCCGGAAAACACAAGATCCTAATGGACATTGGATTCGGGTAAAATTACCGACGGATCAAGGGACACCGATCGAAGACGTTTACGAATACAATGTTAAATACGGCCTTAAACGTTTGAAAAATAATAATTCATCACACGATAAAACCATACAAGATAGAATCGATGTTCGCTTTCCAGACGATTCATTAGAAATATTTAACGTGCCAAAAATAACAAAACCGCGTCCGGCCGTTATCGCAGGAACAGGACGACACTTTGCTCGACAACCAGTTACGAACATCGGAGCGATAGTGGCAGACGGTTACCGGCATGTTATCCACGGTGTAGGTCCGATTGCTTTGCCCCAACAACAAGAATTTCAACGAGGACAATACAACGGCTTCCTACCGTCGATCGGACCGATACAACCTCCTGCAATAGTTAAACCGATTGTTGTCTACGACACGCCTAACCAATACAACCCAAGCTTTATAAACGTCTTCGGTCAAACGTTAAATAATTATTACAAACCAAGGGAACAAACAACACAGAAGCCAACTAATTTCAAACCGTCGAAGGAATACGTACAATTTTCAGAAGTGGATCCGTTTTTCCATCATGAAGAAGTCACCCCGCCTGTGCGACCACACTTACCTTTTACTATTAACTTTCCTGATTCGATTAACGCACAACTTCCGCCGACTGTGAGTAACATAGATTTTCTTCAAAGCACAACTCCCGACACAAAACCACAATTTCAAATCGTCGTTGGAGATTACCCGACAAAACTACCACAATCTACTTTACTACAAGAGACTACAATCAATCTATCTACACCTTCGATGAACCTTATAACACCATCTCTTGACAAGAACAACATAACAGAAACGGAAAATTCTGTTCAACAATCGACAGTGAAAGATGAACAAACAACCGAACTAACAACGGTGACAGAGCCAAACGAACTGTTGACAACGTTGAACGAATCTATTCTTTCAAATATGGTGGATTTCAACATAAACAAAGAATACACAACTAGCGATTACATCAGCAACAGTACAGAGACTGAACCGACCGAAGCAAATGATTTTTACACAAACAATTTGTTTTCCGAAAACATTTTAAATTCAACATTAGAAATTATTAAAATAATGAACGAGACGACAACGGAACGCATGAATACTTTTGCAACAGAATTATTTCCTACAACGGTACCCGAATATACAATAAACGAAAACATGAGGGGAAACGAATCTCCAATAAGCGAAACAACAACATATCGTATACCATCTATTTTTGACGAAGTTTCAACAAACAAAACGGCAAAAGAAACTGATTTCGATTCGATTTTCACGTCGCTAACAAATAAATTATTTCCGGTAAACGAAGACGGTAATTCGACGATAAAACCGACGACGAATATAGACAGAGAAGCTCAAGAATCTTTAAAAGATTTCCGACTATTAACATTTCCAGGCGATCCGATATCGATCGTCGAACACCGAATATCGAAATCGGTTTCGTATAAGACTGCAAAGGGTAAAACCGGAATAGTTCCGCCAAAAGAAGATGCGGCGAGGAAGAAACTAACACAGCTGATCTTTAAAAATAACAACGCACTGGCTGGAAGGAGTAATTCTGTGGTAGGAAGAACAGAGTTGAATTCTATTTTAAGCCATTTGGTGAAGACTTCGAGACCGGACAGTTGAGTGTTCAGTTACAAAACAGAGACACAGTAAACGTTAACAAAAAAAAATGGTTAGTATTTAAAGGTTTTCTCTATGCAAGTTTCAGTTTTACTATTTGAGGATTCAGTAAGTTAAAAATTCAAAGTAAGTAACTAGACAATTTAGGTTTCAAGGAGGCATTAAATGTCACAATTTACTTTTGAGTTTCTGCATGTGCACAAGGTAATTAAAAATTAAACTCTGGACACACCCTTATTCATAACACTAATGGGAGCACGGCTCAATGGAAAATATTTAAAATCCAGGTAAAATTTGTTTAAAAGTTAAATACACCTAACAGACACTTTTCATATCATCTTATGCAGATAACTTTATTGCAGTTGTAATTATTTAGTATAAATTTGCTTTTTGCTACATACCCCACTAAAAATCTACACTTTTTATATTGTAAACTTCTTTTCAGATGAAAACTAGGAAACACATATACTTCAGTTTTACTTCGGACCTTTCTTATTAAAGACTACTCGCTTGGCTCTAATTATGTCATGAGAGGATCAAATACTTGCTAAAATAACTCAAACCCAATCAAGAATATCTTAACATATCTTTATTTCCAATAACAGATAAATAGACTATTAAAATATAGTGCTCTACTAACATGTTCAGAAACAATAAGCTTTAATATTTATACATCCTATGCCTAACTCTACGGGCAAAACTGAGTTCAAATAATATATTTACTTCCCAAACAAAGTTCTCAAATACGGATATCACTCAAATAAATAATTACTTCAATTATAAAACAAACATTTCTTGATGCTAAAACAATTTCCCCAAATATTCACAAGAAATGTTCCCTCACCTTATTGTGTCCTCGTGGCATCTTCTGGTCAGCCCGTCGCACCTCGACTTACAACCTACACTGGTCCCACCCAAAAAGCCTCGTCTCGAATTTATTCCCCTCTATGTAATATCTGTCCCCACTCAGTTTTACTCGTCTAGCTCGGTCGTTGGCTTACTACAAAAAGTATGCGATTTGACTACATCGCGTGTTGCACCGTACCAATAAAATTCTACTTATAATATAATTAAAATATAAATTAACAACCTCCCTCATCTCACTTCGTAACAACAGGAAAATTGATTTTGACAGTTAAAAAGTCGAAGCGCGTAGGGGTCACGTTTTTGGATCAACATTTTGAAAATACAGTATGGGGTATTTGTTTTATATGTATTTTGTGGGGTATGGTAAAACCGATTTTGACAGTTAAAGAGTCGTAGCGCGTCAGGGTCACATTTTTTAAATATAGTGTTCCATCTTTTCATCTCGTTTCCTACTGCAATAAGCTTCAACCTTACATTCCCTTACTTTTTTGGAATATTTTACTGATAATCTTTAAAATTTCAGGGTGTCTTTATAGCGAATGTACTGCTGGCAGAAACAAGTAAAACTGAAATCAACAAGTCAAGTAGATGAGTCATAACACTCTAGGAAGGTACTGAGCAGGACAGCAGGGTTGCCACAACGCTTTTATTTGTATAACAAAATATCCATACCTGGAGGTTAAAATACACCCACACACTCACATAATAATTAAATACAAACCTATACTTTGATTCAAAAATTTTGTCCTCCAGAATTAATTAAAAACTTCACTAAAAATGTGTTGTATGTATAAACATCGTACGGCTGATATTGCTATTTTCTTCTTTTTTAATAATTACACTTACAACGCTGTTTTGCCGATAACTGTCGGCTGTAACAACCTAAACGGTATGAGTGTGCGGCCACAACCGAAATCGTCTCGAACAATTTTATAATGTATATTGTGTATACGTGTATGTTCAGAGCCCTACTATATTTTGTTTTAGTGTTGAAAGCTACGCATGAAAAAGACAGTAATCGGTGAAACAGTGATGTAATGTAACCATTAAAATAAAATAACTATGACAAAAATATAGTACTGTAATTATATATAAAATATTTGCAATTCAATAGCAGTAATAATGTATAAAATGTATAAAATTTTTATTTCACTTTAAAATTTTTATTCAGAATTATTGAACTTTCCAACAAAATAAATTGAATGGTTCAAAACAAATATTTTTTCAATGATTTGTCATTTTCTATTAAATAAATATTATTTATTAAGTTTCTTGAAGTTTACCAATATTGTGATAAAACATTTTTAACTTTTCGTTTAGCCGTTTCAAAACTTCGAGTAAACATTTCAAAAACCCACTATTTAGAGTATTGCCTTTAAATTGCAATCAACTTGAGTTGTAGAGTAAGATTGTCTAAAATAAAAGATATATGTATTTTGAAAAAAAGTTACACCACAAGTTTTCTTGGAATGTAATATTTTAGTTCGCCGTGCAAATAAACATTTCTTAAATCTTTGATATGTTTAATGAGGTTTTTTTTAAAAATCTTGGAATACCAAAGTGTTTCCTTCTTTATCATATATTTTAATATCTTCAACTGAAAATTAAAATTAACAATAATTTGGTTTTCTTAAATTTTCCGACAAATTTTCTAATATACTTTGCAGAGGAATTAGACATTTTTAAACTAATTTTTTCTATACCTATTATTAAAAAAGAATTTTGTATGTTTTTAGAAAAATAAATTTTAGAATATAATATTTACTTTATTTAAAACGAACATTGTTACTTGAAGATTTCATGTTTTGTTTTAAGATTTTTGTAAGATAGTATTAGGTAAAATCAGTACCATTGTATACTTGGCACAAATTAAAGTTTAAAAATGTAAATATGTTATTTAATTGTACAAAGAAATACTTATAGTTCTTTTACAACTTGTAAAATAAAAATATTTTTTTACAATGCTGTTGTTTTCTATTAATTATTCTGTTTTACAAAATAATAAGATCACTCAATTTCACCTAAAAGTGAAAGATCACTGATCAGACGGAAAGGAAAGTCCTGATCGGACGGGAAGTCGCTTCCCCTTTTTCCGACTTCAATCAGCAGTTGAAAGGAAAGAGGAGAATCGTTTGACATGCATGCGCAGTGCGAGAAGAAAGAAAGAGAATAATTTCTACCAACTCTCTTCGTCGCTTATGTCATAGACAGTCTATTCACATGCACCGTGTTTTGTGTTAATACGTAGCATAGGGAACCAGTAGACGCTTGCTTATTATACTACTCATTAACACGTTTTAATATTTATTTAATTTTTGTTGAAGTATTAAAGCTAATGGACAAAATCAGCTGTTATCAGCTGTTTGAATTGTTTTTGTTTTCTTAAAAGAAATTACTTGACCTACAAACTATATTTAACTACAGTCGGGAGCACGAAATAAGGCGGGTGAGAATTTTTGCGCTGTTGACAGACATGGGACTGGCAAAGCGAGGGACGGTCGAGAATCTCTTGCTCTGCACCACGATCTGGCTACACTGAAATATAGTTTTAAAACATGACCTTTTGTCTTCCTTCCATTGTAAATAATTCTTGCAAAAAAATCTATTAAGGAAAATCCAAAACTTAAAGATTACTTAAATGTATTAAAAAAGCAAGCAAAGATAAGTAAGCACTTACCAGAGCCTTCGCCCCCGTACTTGTAATGAGGTTCTGGTTTAGCTGGTACTAAGGACTCAAAGGTTTCAGGCACTATGTTCCTGATCCTCTGGTGATACGAGAGTCTGCAACAAAGAACAATACAATTAGTAGTAGTGCTTATTTACTAAATTTCATTTGGCCTCAAAATGTAGTTTGTTTACAGTTTCCCTTTCCTTATACATATTAAAAACAAAACATCTGAGTTTTATTAATTCTTTTAAGTGATGCTTAAAAAACTGTCCAGCTAGGGTGTCTAATAAACTTAGCTACTGAAATTCCCGGCTTTTCCTCAAAAATTCCAGACACTGTCATCCAAAAAGACGTTAAAACATAATTTTAATAATTCGATCAATTATTAAAGTAATTATTTTACCAATCGTCATGTTTTAACAGGTTTTCGTATGATTTCAACATTTTAATCTATTGGAGTATGTAACAGGCAACTTGAAAAAACTAGTTTTGTTGAAATGTGTAAGTTTTTTTTTAAATAGCATTGCAAAACTGTGGCACAATAAACTTTAAATTGTTTCACATTAAATATAACATGTTACACAAAAACGATACAGACAATAAAAACCAAAACAAACAACACCCAATGTTTTCCGATTCTACTCAAGGACACGAAAGTAAAGATTCTTGCTCGCAAGTAAGATGAGTCGTTTTTTATTGCTATTAAATTAAGCACCTATTTCGTTTTTTCTGACTACTGTGCGGACGCCGGACAAATGGTCTGAGAAAACTGGTGTACACTTGTGGTTAAAACCCCTGGTTGTGAAGCTAAGGTCCAAGGAAAATGAAACTACATGTTACAGCCGTGGGTTTTACCTGAATATGTCTGCAAAAGTTGGTAATGAAAGCAAAACACATTTCAGGGTTTAACATACACACATGCAGAATTTTGATGGTACTTTTACAGAGTTCCTCCAGAATTTTGATCGTACTTTTACAGAGTTCCTACAGAATTTTGTTAGTACTTTTACAGAGTTCCTACAGAATTTTGATGGTACTTTTATAGAGTTCCTACAGAATTTTGATGGTATATTTACTGAGTTCCTACAGAATTTTGATGGTACTTTTACAGAGTTCCTGCAGAATTTTTAAGGTACTTTTACAGAGTTTCTACAGAATTTTTATGGTACTTTTACAGAGTTTCTACAGAATTTGTATAATCCATTTTCCTGATTTTTTTCCTCGACTTCCCAGACAGACACACGACATTTTTTTAAATTATTTTACTAGAAGTTTTGCATTAGATTTTAGTAACATAAATTTACAAAATACATTGAGGCCTCCTCCTACCCTACATCCATCTTCTTTACATCGCCATCCACGGACGACAAATAAAACACAAATTAATATTTTATTAATTCCCTCAGAACAAGATATAATTTAAAGTGCTAGGTGTAAGTTAATTGTTTATGTTGAGTTTTTAGTGTTCATGGTATCAAAGATTTCCTTAGAATATAGTGCAACACAACGAGAGGACACAATACACATTCACTTTCAGTGTTTGGATTCCCCGAGTCTAGTTAACTGGACTTACACCGCACTTTCTAAAATCAGCAGCATCCCTCAATCCTAAAATTCAAGTTTCGTACTATACCAGAACAAACCATGCTAATTTTAAACATAAAATAAAGATTATTATCATAAATAACTTAAATTTTAGAATCAGTCTATTGTCCTTTTTTATTTAAATTATTTTTTAGACTTTTAACATGCTACCCTTTAAGTGTTTGCATCATGGAGGGGCTTAATGAAACAAAACAATTTTCCCTGCCTATTTTTTTGTTTCCCTGACCGTAGGAACTCTGTTTTACTTTCTCACAATTCCCTACCATTATAATTTTTGGAAATTACAAACCTGAGGGATTTTAGAAGCACTTCTCTGATAAACTTTGGTGGCGGCAGTTCTATATCAACTCGCAGACAAGAGTTCCAGTCTTCCCAACTCCAACGGAACTGGAAGTTACTCAAGTGGTACGAGAACCAGTTTACGAATCTGAAAGCAACAACAAACATAATCTAAGATCTCCTATTAAAATTAGTTTCTAAGGATGGATTGATCATATTTTTACAGTTTTTTGTTCAGACATTTGAGAGAAAGGACTGTTTACTTTCACTTGTTTTCACCTGCTTCAAGTTAGCAGTGCAGGCAGCCTTGTTGTCTTGGCATTTGTTATGCTTTGTATGTGACTGTGCCTGGTGGCAATGTTTTCTCTCATTCTGTTTGTATTTAGCTTGACAACTTACTGCAGTTCTAGGTTACTCCTTATTCTTATTTTTCGTTATTGTGTTGGTAAACATGTCTGAAAAGTATATGGACGTACATTGAGTCATATGGGATGTTTAGTCTTGTCAATTACGTGTGTTTTGGTACGAGTGGCAATTATTAATTTCTTTAACATTTTTTAAGAGTGGCGGTCCTCTTCTAAAAAAGACCAAATGAATTTGTCCGTATGTTTTGGTTACGAAATGTGGCAGCAAATTTGTTTTCCAAAATTTCAAACAAAAACAGCGGTGAATGAAAGTTGCTCAGGAGTTGCTAAAAGAAGCCAACAACTATGCAAAACTACTGAAAAGTTTCATAACAGGTGGTGAAACATGGGTTTAAGGGTATGATGTTGAAGCTAAGGCTCAATCAAACCAGTGGAGGCATTCTGGATCGTTAGGACCGAAAAAAACTTGACAAGTGAGGTCGGATGTGAGGTTATGCTCACTGTGTTCTTCGACTTTAATGGCACAGTGCACAATGAGTTCTTGCCACAAAATCAAACGATCCATAAGGAATATCCTACAAGTTCAAAGCCGTTACATGAATCAAAATAAATAAAATTCTTTCCAAAAAAAGGAAAATTTGTGTTATTTTTTGAACTCACTTCGTATAGTTATGTTAGCTTTAGTTTTTCACTTGAAAGTTGATTTATACTCTTAAAACGTGGTGTATTATTTTCATTACACAAATGATAGCAAATTTCAG
>JAGFPH010002434.1:155457-166297 GCA_018207615.1 Philaenus spumarius | reverse complement strand
ACACAGTTTAACTTTATTATTTATCATTTATTTTTATTTTTGTAACCCTAAGTTACAAAATGGCTTTCCCAACGTGGGGCTGATAAAACAAAGCAGCTATATTTTTATTTTTTGTAACGCTTATCGTTACAATATTGTTAAAGTTGTGAACAAATAGAAAGAAATGATTTTATAGCATTAGTCCGGTTGTTTTACTGTCATGATGGATACTGACTGATAGAATGAACTCATTACTTACCAATCCTTCCTCTCCAAATGGTACATCTCTATAATCTGATGAAGATGTTCTTCAATAAGGAACCTCTCTATGGAATGTGCTCCAGGTAGTATTGGATCCTAAAATAAGTACAAATAATGTAAATCCCAAAAATCTAAGCTCCAACATTGATATTATTTACGTTGAAGTTGTATACATGACTGGTGCAAGGGGTGTTTTCACGAATAAAAAATAAAGCATTTAATTTTTATATTATAATATCTAAATTACATTGTAAAGCACACAACGTAGTTTGATTAATTTTTAATAAGCATAATTTTAATTTAACTCTGCAGATGGTGACTTGTGTTGGTAAGTCACGCATTGATAAGGTTACCAATCTACAGTGACTCAATAGATAACGAATGAAAATGTTGAATCAGATGAATTTTCAAGCGAAATCGGATTGTGATAGAGTCAATGAATTTCTAGAATAGTGAAAGGAGTTGGGGGAAAATGCCAGTCTATCATCTGACCCTACAGCATACAGGTGAGTGACTAGAGTTTTTCATAAACATTTTTTTAGAATAAAAGTTACTTCATCATAAGTTCATCGTCATTTAACTAACCAAAACTTAAAATGGAAAAATGTTTGAGATAATTCAAACTCTTAAAAACTCTTGTATAGGAAATTTAGAAGTTTAAAACATTTTTTAAATTAGCGATTGAAAATGAATGAACTGATAAATCATGTCGAAAAATATAAACCGTTCCATTGTAATATAGTTCAACTAGCTGACCCGTACGAGGCATTCGCATTCTAACTTACTTAAATCCCACTTAATTAAAGTACACACCGTATATTTATAATCGTATGGTGCGTATACTATACGATACTAAATATACAATTAATTAAAAATAGCAATGTAGCGGCGTAACGGCAGCTCTCCAGCTGGGTATTGTTATCATCAGTGTTGCCAACGCCAGGAAAATATCCCTACAACTTACTTGACCTTACATCCATCACTATTACTTTCGGATTCTTAATTTCTTTTTTTTTTTTGTATTTTTTCGTACAATTGTATTTTGTATATTTTTCCGGTGTAGCGGTTAAGGAAAGCTTTAAAATGATGCCTCATTCATGTAATTTGATGATGTATTAAGGGATTTATGGCGTACCGACAAAAAAATAGCCTTGAGAAATAATATATGTGATTCAATGTTTAAAGGAGTCACAATAGTAATTGGATCATTATTAAAATTATATCAGCACATTGAAACATCAATATTGTATAACATTGATTAAAATAACAAATTCTAAACAAAGTAACAATTAAAAATAAAGTTTTTCCCGAGTCCCAAAATTACAAATAATTTTATCACGCAACTGAACCGCTGAAGTGAGTTGAGAGAATTTCCAAAACTAGGTTTATATGTTTTAGGATTTGAACCATTTGTTAAGTGGTCAACTCACAAAGGCGCTGAATAGCTGCATGCGTGCCTAATAGCTTTGTTTGCGCAGCTTCCTACCGTTTGCCACACATTTCCGGTCAAAAAACATCCTATAAGTTGTTTGATTTTTTGATAACGAGCTCGTCCAAGCGACTTAGAAAACCAATGTGTGTACCAAATCGCACCTAGAATGCTGCCGTTAGAATGTGAACACATACATACAATTTTTAAGACACCTGAAAACGTTTTCTGAGGACCATGATCTGTGCTCATTGACTACTCCTGACCGTATGTCTCACCATAAAAGTCACTGCGTCCTATAGAAATTCGCTAAACAGTTGTTGTGCAAAACATCGGTAGTTTACCACTGATGTTTAAAAACAACAGTATATGAGTATCCCACTACCAATATAAATAAATCGATGTTTCAAGAACATAAACCATCGGTTCTACTGCTGATGTTATCTTTAGCCTTACCTCTGGGCAGTCGGTATAATCAAACATTCTAAACACTACCCAAGGCATAGGGTAGGTATAGCTATCATGGTGTGGTGGAGGCAACACAGATGGCAAGTTGTGTTGCAGAGCGTCACAGATAACACTGTCGAAAGCAAGATAAGGTCGTGGGATGTGCTTCTCTGTCCAGTTGTCTTGTCTAAGCTTCTTTATCTGCGCCCAAAGACAATCCAAATACTGGAAAACATTAAAAAAGTGAATTAGAATAGTGATTAAAGAATTACACTATATCGAAACAGATCGATCATGTCTGACATTACAAAAAATGGATCATTCATCTCGTATCAAAACAGTCAATGAAAAACAAATTGTGAACCTGCATGTCTCACATTTACTTATTTTTTGTGTATTAGTTATACCAACTAAATACATTACAAATCTTTCTTCGTATTTTATAATTGAGTAGTTTTTTATAAAAACCTCAAAACAAGAACATTTTTCCACTTTGAAAATATCAAAAACCACATCAAAAATAAGGGAATCAAATCACCAGAATTACATCTGCACCACTTTTTTCTTCAATAATTGTTAAAAAGGGGCATTAACACCCGAATGGTCGTATGAAATTTTCTTGACACAAGTGATCGCACGGAGTACCAACTTATATCTATATTTTAAGCTATATTAGACTAGTATTTTTTAATATTTTAGCTATAGTTTCTAAATGAAATAAAGTAGTCGTTTTGAAATTTTAAGTTATAATAATTCGATCAGGCAGCTGAAACGCTGGCATAATTTTAGCGAATTTAAAAAATTAAATTTAGATATTTTAGGGTTTCAACCAACAATTTCTGAAATTGATCTCCTTAAGAAGGCTTTACGAGTTTGCACCTCGAACTTGCAGCCTCGGGTTTTGGACTTCTTCGCTTCCCTCGCAGAGTACAAACTCGTCCGTCCCACTGAAAAATCCCCAAAGTGTACCGGGTACTTGTATGGTATTTTACATTTTGATCGATTTTGGGGGAAGCAAGAGAGAGCTGTAAAGTCGTGTCAAAAACAAAATGTGCAAAACAATATCCTGCAATTTTTTTTTTTTTATAAAACGAAAACCCTAAAAACATTTCATTATAATAAGGAAAATCTAAAAAAATAGTTACTTCGGGTCAAAAAACGTGGTTCCGGTAGTTGGATTTTTTTGGCTAATGAACTCATCCGAGCATGTTAGACAACCAATGTATGTACCAAATTTGAACCAAATCGGACTTAAAATTTGGCCGTTATACACTACATATTTATACATAACATTTTTAATGACATTCCAAAACGTGTTCTGTGGACCATGAATGGTGCTCATTTACTACTCCCGACCATAGGTCTCACCATAAGGATCACTGCGTAGCTCATCTCTCTTATGGAAATTCGCTAGCAATTATAGTATTGGTACAAGTTTGGCATTGTTTTCAAAGTTTTATAAAAGTTTGTATATTTTAATTAAAAAGATAATAACTCTGATAAAAAGCTTTTAAAAGCTCATAGTAGGTTCAATAGCATAGTTTTAATGAAAGCAGTTAGCTTATAAATTCAAAATTAAGGAAAGCGACCACTTCAGTGTTAAAATTCTACCGAGTACATCACTCACTTCCTCCTGTGGATGCGGTGTGTCACTCGCCCAAACTCGCAATGCAGCTTGATGTTTCTTTGATCTTTTACCCAAGTAAACATCTATATTTGTAAGTAACATCTCTAAAGCTTGTTCTTTCTTCTCGTACAGTTCCCTGCCTACCCAGGGTAAGCAAGAGATCACAGCGAACACGTACCAGTCTTTCCTCACCTGTAGACACACAAACAAAACAATAAATCAATAATGCTACATGCAAAACATAAATATGCTGTACTTAACCTTCGAGGTGTGATAAAAAAACATGCTGAATGAATTTTTATACATCCATTTGATCTAATGTGTCCGATAGCCTGATCTGTTGAGACAATAAGTGTCAAGTTTGAACACGTTCTGACTTGTCAGTCTGCTTCCAGAGCCGGTGGAGTGAGGTCGTGTTGACCCCTGACCCTAAGACGAAAATTCAGAGTTCTCAACGGAAAACCGGTAACTTCCCTCGCCCAAAAAAGCACGTCAGTCAAAGTCAAATATCAAGGCTTTTTTCAATAGTAGGGGCATAGTGCAATCAGAGTTCGTTCCAAGAGGAACAACTGTAAACTCCGAATTTTATAAAAGGGTACTGGAATGATGTGCAAAAAATGAGACTGGAAAAATGTGCAAAAGGCTTCCTTCTTCATCACAACAAGTTCTTGGCTGAAAAAAAGTGTTCCCGTCTTCCCACACCGCTTTACTCATCCGATTTAGCACCTTGCGACTTCTGGCTATTTCCGAAAATAAAAAACATACTAAAAGGAAAACGTTTTGACATAGTCGTGGTTTCAACGTCGGGACAAGTGCATCGCTAGCCAAGGACAGTACTTTGCAGGAGATTAATTAAAATTCTATGGAAGCTTATTACTTTTTTTGTAATAAAATTATTAGATTAACATTGTGATTTTTTTAAATTGGTAACATTGATTATTATGAAAAAGCAGATGCTTCAATACTTGGTGCTAATCAGCTGTCAACTGTATAGTCTAACACCAGACCAAGTGATGCTTCCACGTGTGTAGTAACAGTAATCTATACTTTTTCAATTTTTCATTCAATGCTCTAGTTTTTTTGTAGGTGTGTTTGAAAACATTTTAGCAATAAATTAAAAATGTATGTATAACATTTTTCTCTTATGTGTTTTTAGTGCTGCTACTACTACTTTTAAGAAAACTTATAAACTTTTTTTTTTAATTTTCATATTATTTAACATCATACGCTAATGAAAATGATACGTATACACACAACACAATGAGCGTGCGTGCAGAGTGCGTGTCACACATTTGACAGAGAGAATAGAAACGATTCTCCTACTCTTTCCTTCAATTGACGGTTAAAATAGGAATGCATTTTACTTTTTGTCTGAACATTCAATTTGCTTTATGAATAAAAAATTTATTAAATATAATCTACCATAAGGTCAAACCATCGAATTAAACCTTGGCATCTTTGGGTTGGTAAGCCTTGCCAGGCGCTGGCAGTCTAAGTGTTAAACAAACTTGGGCCTCTTGTAATACTTGTTTACACTCTGAAGAGTACAAGGAGACATATTTCACTCTAAATATTTCTTACAGACTGGAGTTGCAACAGCCTCCATTTGTTCAGCATCGTACACTTACATTAGGCACTCCGTCTTCCTTAGCCACGTCCAGCATATTATCCAACAACTGTAACAGTCTGTTAGCGTCAATCACGTAACAGTTGACCAGATCAGCGAGGAATCTAAGAGCGTAACGTGCTGCGTCCCAGTTGCAAGCTTTCAGCGCATCCTTCAACGTTCTCACCATGTGTTCCACAAACTGAAACCAAGACAAAGCAAACAGGTTACGCGATGATTTCAAAGACAATCAGCAACTCTGAGAGCTTGTTACAGATGTAAATATGAAGAAAAATTACAGATAAACATTTGTCCAAAAATGCTCAGATTTTTCCCAGAAATCGGTTCAACCGTGTAATTTAGCCAGTCTAGGTAGACATTGTAGGCTACTAACTAAATATAAAAAGGATACAGAAGGCCTATATTTTTAAGATAAATGTTTTTAAAGGGTTTCTACAAAATGTTGGTAATTCATTTCCATGATTTTTTTTTCTGAACTACCTTGACCAGCTCACGGCACATTTTGAAATTATTTTACTACAGTATTTGCATTACATTTTGGTAACATAATCCTATTGCAAACATTTTTGCCTCCTCTACAGCCGTACTCCTTACATCACCAACCACGGAAGACAAAGACAAGATGTATTTCAGTATATTACCCCAGTACTTAATTTAGTAAGCATTATTTGCTAAGTTCTAATTTTGTATCTTCAGTTTTAAGTTTATAAAACAAAAATAAATAAGAATATATTCCTCAGAATTAGTGATGTAAAACGCCCGGGCGTTTAAATGTCGGGGCAAATGCCCAAATAAACCCCAAAATCCATAAGCGCCCGGGCGTTTATCCAGTTAAAACCTAATAAACCTAATTAATTATTTCTTATTGCTATACTGAAATGTAGGCCACTAGATCTATGATATCCAATACAACTTATTTTTTGAAAAGATCTTACATTTTGCAATAGAAAACCCTTTTCTTTATACTGTTGTTTATTCTAGATTTATATTCTAAAAGACACATTCCTCAGGGGAGAACGTAGTGAGCATCGTCAGTCACATCCCATATTAGTACAAAAAAATAAACAGAATGTCTTTTTTCCCCATTTTATTTCCAATATCCGTCTAAGGTTTAAAACATTTGATTATCTATATTGTTCTTTGTTAATTGTTGTGAGTGATCTTTACTGTTATTACACCAAACCGTGTGAGTGTTTATTTAATTCATAGTTCTCTTGAAGAAACTATTACACTGTTTTTTCTATGTGTGGGGCTAAATAACATTGTTGATATTTGATATCCCAAAGCGATTGTACAGTATTTTAAACTTGTAACATATTTTTGTGACACATGCAATCCATGTGATAGAGAAGTATGATGGGACAAATAAATTCATATAATGTAGAAACAAAGAATGAAGGGTCTAGTAAGATAAGAGACACAAGATCTAGTAATCAAAATTTAGTGAATTGTATTTATATATATATATAAATAAATCAAAGACGCAAAACAAATAAATTTTATTAACTTAAATATGTAAAGATAAAAAAATGCAGACTATATTATATAAAACTAAAAGCAGACTTAAATGTTAATAAATAAGAAAATACATTGGTAAACAAAAGTGTGTTATATACTTGTGCTATATACTTGTTTTAGGGGTTTATTTTAATGGTTTAAGTTGTTTGTCAACTTATCTCTTGATAATGACCCCCTCCCTTAAAATGTTAATTTTAAGAACGCAACCAAGCACTGAAGGCAGTTAAAGATTAAAAACATGAACTATAATAATTAAAACATGAAATATAATAGTTAAAACTGCCTTAAACTAAATTTTTTATAAACGCCCAGTTTTTGGGCACTTAAAATTGCTTTGGGCAAATGCCCATTTTTAAACGACCAGCCCACTGGACATATGCCCGGCCCACATCACTACTCAGAATATGCCTTCTAAAATATTTAAAGGAAACAGTACATGTTCACATAACAATGTTTAAATTCCCTGAATCCATTTTACTGAATTTACTTCCTATAATCGACAGAGTCAATCAGTCCTAAAACTCAAGTTTTAGATTTTACCAGAACAAAATATGCTCGCTTGATTACAAAATAAGATTTCAATAATATATAAAATTGTATAGTTAAAATACAAATCTCAAATTTTAGTACCTCTGAAAATAAAATTAATTTACTGCATTTGGTAGGCCTAACTCAAAATAATCCGGATCAAAATATACATAAAAATGCTATCAAAATTCTTAATAATTCATTTCATTGTAAATTACAAAGATTACATGAATCTTGGAATTATTTCGATTATCACTGTATGTTAACAAATATATTACATTATAATTTAAACTAGATTACATACCTTAAGCATCAACAGTTCTACATTCCTTTACGGGGACGTCCGGTTTCGGAAGGCTATCCTTCCATCGTCAAGTCATGAAATACGAAACATAAATAACAAACAGCACACCTATCATTTAATAAAACAACACAACAACTGAGTCCCGTATAACCGGCTGGCCAGCGTATTCGTTCTGTGTCGTGTGTTTTTTTGTTTATTAATGTTGGACATTTGTTGTTTTATTAATTGGCGATGATAACCGCTCAGATTTTTCGTTTGAAAAAAAATGTTTTATTTAATTTTAGGTGTGCTGTTTGTTAATTATGGTACGTATTTCATGGCTTTGACAATGAAAGTAGGCCTATAGTCTTCCGAAAACGGTCGTCGCCATAAAGGAATATAGAAGTGTTGACAGTAGGCCTACTTATGGTATGCAACCTAGTTTAAATTACTATTACAATTCAGGATTAAATTACTATTACATATACTAACAACCATATATAAATTATACTAGGCTATGTTTTTAAAATGTAAGGACATGGGTGGCCTTTTTTAATACTTATAGAAAGACTTAAGTGTTTTTAAAATTACGTTTTATACTTTTAACTCACGTTATCCTACAAAAAGCTGCTTCAACAGACTTAGTTACGGCAAACTGGAGTAAAGAAAGAAATCTTAGTTTTTTAATCATCAACGATTCAATGACATGAAACAATTTGTTTACTTTTTTTCCAAATGTCTTGACTTTTTTGGCTCATTTGATCGTAATAAACATTCGGTATAATCATAATTTAGTTTTATTTTTACAAAAATAATGATTTAAAAGTATAATAACAAAAACACTCATTTTCACAAAGTCATCATCCTCAATAATTCACAATTAGAAACAGTGGATGATGACTTTGTCATAGAAACAACATACCTCTCCTCCAAAATTGTAGTTCTTGGCATTCAAGAGTCCCACCAACGTTGTATATATTGTACATTTCTCTGGCATCTTTATAGCGCAATCCGTAAGTATACGTAATACTTTTGCTCTGAACGTGGAGAGATCCGCTTCCAAAACACTTGCAAGTCCTTCAAGATTGCTTTCTAATGAGGAAGTGCTCTGAAACAATATAGGTAGCATAGTCATTTAGAGCTTCATAGTCATGGAAGTAAAGTTGTTCATGTTTTACAATTTGTTAAACAGTTAGTATTGCAGCAATTTATTGGCAATTTTTATGGTTGCTGTTGGGCTAGAACAGCTGATTAGGTCAACTAGCATCAATAATTTTAACGTAGGCCCAGCCTACAACAATGTATTGATTTGAAACTGTATTTTAAACTACAGTTTTTACATGTACAGTAGAACCCCTCTTAACCGGCCTCGGATCAATCGGTCCTCGGCTTAGCCGGCCTATTTCAAGAAACAACAAAATCAAATATATTAACTGGCCGAAGTCTCAAACATCGATTATTTGACGGACATTTCGGGATGACGCAATGTTATTTCTGCTACTGTATGTGTTAATGTTGTGGCAGGGAAAAGGGGGGAGGAGGAGCGTAACAAAGGAAGCCGCCTTGTCGATTGATTCTTGCCGCGGAAGCAAGAGGGGGGGATCAAATCTTGCTTCCCACGGCAACTGTATTATTTTTTCTTGGAATCAATTAACCAAGCGGCATCCTTTGTTTCTCTTTCTTCATCTGTTTATTTCTCGGAACCTTTACTGAATTTCGTGAGAGCAAAAGTGCTTGAAAACAGGAGGGGAGAAAAGGAGGCGAGGGAAGTTAAAATGTTTACATGTAATTTGTTAGTGTTTGTTTGTGTGTGTATGTACAGTACATACAATAAAATCAGTTGCAATAACGTTTTATTTCCTTTATTATTTATGAAATATGTACTGTAGGTTATTTCTGAACTAAAATCTATTTTTTACGGGAACCTCGGATCAACCGGCCAAACTCGTAACCGGCCAGGGTCTCGGTCCCGACCTGACCGGTTAAGAGGGGTTCTACTGTAAGACTCGACCAACTTTTAAAATATCCTGTAATCTGCCTTCGATAATGCCGTAGCTGGAGAAACCATGGTCGGAATGTCTCAATAAATTAATAGTGCAAGTACCAAAAACGATATAGGCCTATTAATTATTATGAAAATTTTATGTAGGCCTACTATGAATATAAAAACATTTATTTCGAACAGCTAGGCTATATTTTAAAATATGCTACATCTGCTACTAAAGTTCAAATAAAACCCAAATAAATGGCATAGGCCCTCCTACCATGAAGTGATTCTGTAATCGCAGGAGGAAGGAAAGAACATAAAGCATGGGCACTGAAATTCGGGAAAACAAACGAAGCCTTCCAGGTCCGCACCACAATGCCTTTTTACCCTCCCTTCAAACCCAACCAAATAAAAAAACTACCTATAATGTAATGGTTGTATTACAGGTCTAATTGTTTGCAAGAAAACATCAAATTGTCACATTGGCTACTTGAACAAAACTTCATCCACAGAAAGTAGGCTAGGCCTATGGAAACTATAGAGAAACAGAAATATGGCATAGAAAATGTTTACAAAGGACGAAAACTTACTTTTTCTCCCACGCGAAGGATAAGACTTTCAAGTCTATCTTCGATCTCTTGGTTTTCTGATACGCGTCGGCGCTTTCTATAAGTCCGCTCTGTAACAATATGTGAAAAATTTTAAGCAAACAATAACAACAATGGAAGGCTACAGTAGGCTACAAACCTGTCGTATCAAACCCTTAAAATTCAGCCAATCAACAATCCAAATATATATATGATAGTATATTATAATTGACAATCCTAGGCTAATGATAAAAAGTAGGCTATATTAATACAGTCTTGATCTAATTTCACCTAGAGATAAAAAAAACACATAGGCCTACAGTAAGTTAAAGAGATTTTTAAATCCATGACAAAACTCACCACTCCCATTACTTTGTATAAAAATAAATGAGTAAAATCTCAACATTTTACGTTGTTAACCCCCCTACGTTATTGAAACATTTTACGTTTTTATAGAGTATACTATAAGCAGACATATAGGCTATATACAAAGAAATTTTTTATCATATACCGGGTACCGTATAATAAAATAAATGATTTTTAAAAAGCCCCACTTGTTGGGCGTCA
>JAGFPH010002434.1:130712-148473 GCA_018207615.1 Philaenus spumarius | reverse complement strand
AATATAACTACTATATATCTTTTAACACACCCCATCAATTCGTAACACCAGACACACTGAACAAGGTTTGGGATGAACTCGGCTATCGAATCAAATGTTTGCCATGTGATGAATGGTGCTTGAACACTTCTAAGGAAAACTGTTTTGAGTTGCTCTTTCATTTGATGTATTATTTATAATTGTAAGTTAAATGTAATAAATACTTCAAAGCCTTAAATCCCTGATATTCATTTTGAAACACCCGGTATAATTTCTTTAGAGAAAAGCTATGTTAAAAATCGTCTTGATTTTTCAAATTTGAAAGTTAACTGGAGTGTATGTTTAAATCTTTCGAACAGAACATAAAACATCTCTCGACTTAGGAACCGCTTGAAAATCTATAAAGAGGTGGTTTACTATACACCTACGTTTTCCAGCATCTTTCGTAAGTGAATTTGTTGATTGTGAAACCACATTTTCAACCTGATATTTTCCTCAGCATCATCTAGCATTAAACAGAACCTTACAGGCTGCCCATGCACTTTACTAATTTTAATAGCGCTTTTATTGTACGAGGGAGAGTCAATAAGTAAATTGAAATTGAAAAAATCTATATATTTATTGTACTTACATAAATAATAGCATTAGTTTTTAACATAATCCCCTCCTACTTCGACGCACTTAGTCCATCTTTTAACGAGCATTTTAATTCCTTCCTGGAAGAAGGGTTTTGGTCTCGTGTTCAAAAAGTTTTTCACCTCATCAATGTCTTCTTCATCAGATTGATAATGATACCCTCGCAACTTTTCTTTTAATGGGCCAAAAAGATGAAAATCGTCTGAAAATCGTTTGAGTCTTGTCTTCAATAAACGTAGCAGCTTACATTAGCTATCAATATTTATTGTTTGACCTGTAGATTTTAAGTCAACCAAAATTGGACCTTCCATATCCCAGAATATCAACGTCATAACCTTTCCTGCAGACATCTGATTTTTTAACATTTTTGCTTTGAGAGATGAAGGATGTTTCCACACCAAACTTTGTCACTTACTCTCTGGTACACCCATGTCTTTTCAACTATTATTATTCGGTTAAGAAATGAGTCTCCTTCTTCATAACGTTCCAAATGCTTTGGTAAATTTTCAAACGATTTTCTTTGTGGATGCTGGTCAATTGACGTGGAACCCAGCGAGCACAGACTTTTCGAAAGTTTAAAGAATCATGGATGATTGAATATGCTGAACCATGACTTACATTTAACTCACTTGCAACTTCATCAACTGTAATTTGTTGATGGTCTTTGAAGTGGAAGGCCTACCTGTTCATCGCACAGAGAAATCCTACCACTTTTAAAGCCATTAATCCGTTCGTAGATTTTGCTTCCACTTAAACAACTCTCTCCATATTGCTGCTGAATTTGACGAATAATCTCTGCTGGTTTCACACCTTCTGAATTGAGGAAACGTATCACTGCTCGTATTTCTTCCTTGGTGCAATCAGGCAGAGGAGATAGCACTTCACACAGTCTTGTAACACAATCACAAGTAGCTAACATTGAAACAATACTTTCAATGAACAGCTGATAGACGTTTTGAGTTATAGCAAAAAAATTAGTGCTCCATACATGTGGTTCGGAGGGAAATCAAAATTTCCCTTTGCTTTTTTACTTTCCCTCGTACAAAACAACTTAGAAAGATAGTTATAATTTAAATACAATACATTGTTTATTTCACAGTTCTGTTTATGTGCAGGCACGAAGGGCTGCAAGAAATCTTAAACAGTCGTCATTCCATACTGCTCTACCCTAGCAAAGATGCTCTACCAATAGAAAACTTACCATCTATGTTGAGTTCAGATCAATCGTATAATATTATACTTATTGATGGGACATGGCCGCAAGCAAAGGCATTATATAATAATACGACAGAACTTAGAAATATTACGCAGGTTGGTGAAGAAATTAATTATTTTGTTACTAATAGGCTAGGTGCTGTATGGCATTTGAAGCATATCAAACTCCTGCAACTAAACTACCATTTATACATGACATTAAAAATCATGAAATTTTGGCAGTGTGACATAATCTACAACGATATTATTCAACTAATAACAAATTGAAAATGTCATGACAATTAGTTTTTACAAGTGTTGAGCAAGTGACATTTACTTGACATAATCTAAAAGATCAAACAGTGTGATTTATAAAAATTCTTTTACAAATGACACTTGACATAATCTAAAAGATCAAACAGTGTGATTTATAAAATTAGGTGTTGTGACAAAAAATTTGTAGTCATGACAACAGTCTTAGTTTTCATTACAAAAAATCCTGCGAAAAAGATAAATTATAAGGACACTAAATAATAATAACACTAGGGGGACCCTGCTTGCATAGTCATATACGTCACATACAAAATGCATATTTTGTGTAGCAATGAGTTATCTTTGAAAACCATTCTTATAAGGTTTTAAAACCAATTTAGAACCACTACATGAATGCATAAAAGAGAAATATAAGGATGCAATCAAGGAATTTGAGATTTATTAAGCCTTTGAATATGATATACAGTAGAATCCCTCTTGCCCGTTCTCGGCTGGTCCGCCGCTCTAGTTGATCCGACCGTGCTCGAGCCAAACTTGGTGACTTACCACCCGTCTTGCCATTGTTGTTTACTTGCTGTTATCGTCTGTCTGCTTTTGTGCTCCGTCATCTCTCGTATCGTTTCTGTCGTTGTGCCTGTTTTTTGTACTGTACTGTGCAGTTTTCAGTGTTTACTGTTCGTTGGTTAGTCCGAAGAAGGTTGTAACACATTTGAAGCTATGAAATCTCCCAACATCAAACATCCTATCCATATGATTGAGTCAGATTGAAGATGAGCAAAACAACGACATGCGTAAATGTAAATCCATATTTTTTTTTTTTTTTTCTGATAATCCGACCTTTTTTGCGTTTCGGCCATAGGTGACGGATTAAGGGGTTCTACTGTTGACAGCTTAATGAACGATCAACTAAATTTCTCTTATAATACATTATATGATACGGCTATCAAAATCCAAGACACAAATCTTAAATAAACACCGCTGGGGAGTTGTAGATACGAAACGTTAGTTAGAGAGAGAGAAAGCTCTGGAGATGGCTCTGAAAAGCATAAGTGGTATAAAACAATTAATTATGACTTGGTTTACTAAACAAACACGATTCTTGCTTAGTTTAAAATAAATCTATTTGTACTGGGGTAGTATTCTAAAATAATTGTGCTTTCTTTGTGTTCCATGTATGATGAGGTAATTGGTGTAGGGTAGAAGGAAGCTGAAATGTATGCAATAGAAGTTACGTTACTAAAAGTAATGCAAATTTTGTAATAAAATAATTCCAGAATATGCCTTGTGTTGGTTGAGGAAGTTGAGAAAAAATCAGTGAAATGAATGATCAACATTCTGTAGGACCACTATATCTTACGGAAAATACCAAATTTGTCTCAAACAATAACAGTTAAGTAATATTTGTTTAGAAAAAAAAACAATAATAACAACATATTACTTGAAGTAATATTGGTGGCTCATCTTTCGATAAATAGCTTTCATTAAAAAACAGAATCAATGATATCACTTTGTATAAGCCTAATTTACATACATCACAGATGGATCATCCTAAGTGATTTCAATTTTTTTTTTTTTTTTTTAATTATATCCATTTCACCTCTTACTTAACAGTAATCGAAATGTAATTGAATTTTTGTTTTTATACAGGGTGATTCAGAAACTTTCTGGACGTGTTCTACTAGTGAAAATAAAGAAAAAAGTTCATATAAACATAGGTTCGGAAAAGCTTCGTTTTCCAGTTATCCACCATTTAGTTTTTGTTACAAAATACTTATTATCTTTGGATGTAGTTGGAAACATATTGAACACAAATTTGGACACATATTTGCTGTGACATCTTTTACCCATTTACAAAAAACCAGAACAATTTTTCATGTATTTTCAAAATGGCCGTTTAACATTTCCAATTTAAAATATCTCGAAAACCACTAACTTTATAAACAAATTTTAAGAGACAACAAATTTCCTTTTTTATGGCACACATAAAGCCTCGGATACGATACAAGCGGTGAGTGGTGGGCGGTGAGCGTTACTAGCGACAACATTCCTACAGTCAACGAGATGACATCACACGAGGAGCTAGTGCTGACGGAAATACTTAGCGAGAGACCAGTATTTATAGGAAAATCACAATTAATATAGGACTACTATATCTTTAACCGTAGACTTAAGTGATATTTACTTTTGTCCAGAAATTCAGGTGTAACCCTGGTAGAGAGTATTTTAAAAATATATACTTCCTGTGAAAATAACAATGTTAAACAGTCCCACAACAGAAAGTTTAAATCCTTTATTAGGTTTAAAAAATTAATAAACTCTTGAACAGAATGCCAAATTCCAAAATTATAACCGCACGATTTAGAATCTTTTTTGTTTACCATCGGATTTTCTTGCAATTTGGATTTTAACATAAATTCAAGTGTAACCTGGGGAGGGAGTAATTTTAAAATATATGCTTCCTGTGAAAATAACAATCGTAGGTAGTCCCATAACAGAAAGTTTTAATCCATTAGTGTTGTTTAATCCATTGCTGTTTAATCCATAATTCATGGTGTTTAAAGAATATATAAACCCTTAAACCGAATACAAAATTCCGAAAGTATACTCGCAAAAATTAGCATTTTTTTTTTGTTTACCGTCGGATTTTTTTGAAATTTGGACTTTAACATAAATTAAGGTATAACCTGGGGAGGGAGTAATTTTAAAATATATGCTTCCTGTGAAAATAACAATGGTAAGTAGTCCCATAACAGAAAGTTTTAATCCATTGGTGTTGTTTATTCCATAATTCATGGTGTTTAAAGAATAAATAAATCCTTGAATCGAATACAAAATTCCGAAAGTATACTCGAAAAAATTAGCATCTTTTTTGTTTACCGTCAGATTTTCTTGCAATTTTGTATATAAGTGGTCGTTAATATGCCATGAACGTATCCGTATCAAAAATACTTAATTTTGCCTTTTTAACCAATGTCATATGTTTGTTGAAAGTAAAGAAACCCATGAGCGTCGGGCGGCAGTCAAAAAATTATCTAACTGATTTGATCCTGAGCGGCACCCTGCGGTGACCGTTATGCCAACGCACATCCGCCACTTGAATCGTAGCCAGCCAACCGTATTTAACAAGGAAACTCCATCAGTTAGATAATTTTCGTGCGCCGCTGCTTGCACCTGCTACTGCCGCATGCCGCCCACCGCTCACCGCTTGTATCGTAGCCAAGGCTTAACGGGTTTTTAATTTTTATGTAACTTAAAAGATAACTCAGTTATTGGCTAAAAACTCATTTTCTTTATAAATTTTCAAAGTGACTTGCAATTTTTGTTTACAGTTCTGTTTTGTTTTGATGTAATAAAAACATTTTTTTTAAGCTTGTAATAAATGGACTTTATTTGCAGGATTTTTCTCATAATTTGGTTCTGGAGTAATTTTGGATATTATGGACAACTACCAAGATACAAAATTTTGATAAAAATCGAGATATTTTACATTAAAAATTCTAATGGCCGCCATTTTGAAAATATATGAAAAGGTTTTGGTTTTTTCTACATAGGTAAAAGATTTCACACCATATGGATATTTATTTATAAAAAAATTGCATTCAATATATTTCCTACATCCAAAGATATCAAGTATTTTGTAAAAAAAAAGCAAAATGGTGGATAACTGGAAAATGAAGCATTTACGAATCTATGTTTATATGAAGTTTTTCTTTATTTTGACTAGTAGAACATGTTCTGGAAGTTTCTCCCTTTCCTCTATAACTTAAGAATAAAATGTGTCAAGTACTCTAGCATCGTGGGAAGTTTACAAATTTGTACTTATTGTGTAGCAGTACTGTAGTTACCCCTTTTCACCCTGAGTGCAAGTACGAAAAATGTTCATGTTTTTTCTTTCGTGTAGATTTAATAAGTGTGAAATTTCAGCTCTCTAAATTTTTGGGAAGTGAGTGGAATTTATTTTCTTTGTATAGTGCTGTTTAATATCTCTATTTATTGTTTAAGAAATAAATGTACTAAATTTCAAAATCTCTAACTTCAAGGAAATTATCAATTGTTTCAACGATTGTTATTCATTTCATCATTTAAACCCAAATAATCAAAATGCAAAAGATTTATTCTATTTATTAAGAAACTAATGTGTCAAGTTTCAGCTCCCTACTGTAATGGGAGTATGTGAATTAATTGTTTATCATGTTACCCCATTTTCATCTCCTTGTACTAATCACCACTGTCGATTTGGTCCCGAACCATCAAACGCCCTATGCGTGCGTAGCGAACACACACACAAAGAGCTGTTTTATATACCGTATGTAGATAATCGAAAATAAATGATAAATCTTTTAAATTTCAGGTTAAACTATTACGCGGAGGAGGCAGCGAGTACGTAATCCGCACACAACCAACAGAAGGCTGTCTGTCCACGCTGGAGACAGCTGCCGAAGCTCTGCGCATCATCGAAGGAAGCGATGTATACAAAGACGTACTGTTACGTCCTCTAAAAGCTCTTTGCAACTTTCAGTTAGATCACGGAGCCGTCACTCATCAAAGTAAAGAATATAGGCTTAAGACACAAACATACCCTAAGCTCATCGGCAAGAGACTGAAGAAACTGTTGAACTCTACGGACGAGACTAACGAGGCAGAGTAGGCCTTGCCGAGGACTCTTAAAATTATTGTTATTCATTTTTAATAAAAACTATAAATTAAAATAAAATGGATATTTTATTGATTAGTCCCTGGCTCTGTATAGAATATGCTTCACAGGCGATTTGTCAAAATTATTGTAACCCTCAAGAATATTTGCAACATTACAGCTTTATATGGGACACTTGATAATTGCTGGGAAATTGTACATCCCAAGTGGATCTAAAAAGTAGCGGATTACCCATTAGGCATGATATGCATGTGCCTAGAGGTCATAAGCTCCAAGGGATCCATTTAAATTTGCAAAATTCCAACAATTTTTGCAAAATTCATACGAATTTGTTCTGCATGACCTGCTTGTTTGCTTCAGTAGTGGTCATGTAGAAGGTAGATAAAAACTGTTTTTTACTCAAACATATTTTTGAAATTGATATATATGTTTTTATGCAGTTCTATTCTGAACTAATTTATGAGTACTACTTTGAAAAATTACAAAAATGTTTTACTATTTGTAATGTAGGCAGAAAGTTGGATTTTTTTTTCCGTTACTAAACATTTTGTGTTTTCTGAGCAAATAAATATAAAAATTTTACATCAAAAAATTTTTTAGTTGCATATATGAATTATTTGGACCTTTTTCTACAAAAAGTTATATAACACTTTTGGATTGGGATATAATCACTATTTTTGGTAAATTTTAAAACAAATGCTTGCATATGCCTAGTTTTTAGTAGGTACATAAAAACTTGTTTTCTAAAACTAATTTTTGAAATTGTCATATGTTTTTAAACAGTTCTATTCAAAACTAAATTACAAAACTTTTGTTAATTTTGAAAAAAATTAATGAATGTTTTACTATTTGTAATCGAAGCATGAATTTGGATTTTTTCTCATGACTAAACATTTTACTCTATCTGAGCTAATAACTTTTAAAGTTTTATAACAAATAATCATGTTTTTGTTGCATATTTAAATTCGTTGGACCTTTTGCTACAAAAGCTATATTGACCACTTTTGGATTTTGTTTTAATTATTATATTTGGCAAATTTTAAAAAAATGCAGCAGCACAAAAAAAAACGCCATTATGATAATCAGTTATAGGGTTGAAAGGACATTTTACCAATTGATGTCATAGCTTAAATGTATACAAAAATTTCATCAGCCCAGTTTTTTCCTATTTTAGTCGATGTTAACTTAATATTCATCATGCAAGTTGTAGTGGGGGCCTCGAACTGATAAGTACTGCACTCGTAATCTGCCACTGGTTCTAAAGAAGCCTTCTTCAGAAAAAATACTCCTTCAAAATATATTGTTGAAAAGTATGTTTTTAAACCATTTGAGCATCTACATTGGTTTACCAGTACAGGAAGTCTGAAATTGGATAAATGTTCTCTGAAGTCACGATTTGATGTCAGAGGTCACTAATATTTATTTGTAATTGCCAGACAAAATCTAAATATGCTGTGAATATTTCTTGCAGAACACGTGGCAAATCAGAGTAGGCTACTATTTATGAAAAGAGCAGTTCTTTTTAGAGATTCAGTTCAATTAGTCTTGTACACTTGGAACAGTTCATTTTAGTGTTATTTATAATTCAATTTGATTGTTCTTAAGCACATTTTGATATGGCAATAGACAGTGTCAACATCAAGTCCTATAAAAGCCAATACGTTCGTGAGTAACATTTAATATAACAGCTGATTTCACCCATCACCTGTAATAGTTACACAAAACCCAGCGTAGATTATACTTTGGGGTTACGTTTACAACATCAACCATTATAATTTCTTGTATAACCATCCAGGTTTTTCGCATAAAAAAAAACACCTTGTTTGGTTGATTATAATTTTTTTTTGTAATGTTCATGAGCAAAATTAGTGTTCCAATGATTGGTTTTTGTTTCAAATATTTGTTACAAAAATGGGGAGTAAAAAAAGAATTTCCGGTCATAAAATTCTAAAGTAAATTTTTTAAAAATTCTATTATGATAAATAAAACTAATTGTTATTTTAGAACTAGTTTTGGGCATTTTGAGTTTGTGTATTTAGGGGAACATATTTTTCAAAAGTCTACAGAGATAGAATATAAATAAATTCAGAGTGGTTTTCAAGCACTTTTGAGTTTGATGCACTATATAGGGATGTTGTTTTTTTTTAAAGGCTGCAAAAATCTGTGTCATACCTGAAACAGTATTTTAGTATATTGTAAGGTGAAACCTTAAAATTATGGGAAAAAGTCTTAGGTACCATTTACTTTGTAGAGTAGTCTGGTACTTTAATGAGAGGAGTGAATTTTTCATCAGGCTCAGAAATAGAACATATTTATGGGCTAAAACAGAAAACACTGGCAAACATTTGACGGTTAATATTTCACCTAAAAGTCAAATTGGCTTCCAAAATTTTTAAAATTGGTTTTCCGGGGGAGGTAAAAAATTTCTACGGACCCCTCTTTTTCAAGGGGTGTACTCCTTAATTCCAATAACCCTAGTCTAGCCACACCCCTCCTAGAAAATATCATATGGGCACCCATGGTAATGAATCTACTATGCAGTTTCAGAAAATGCAGTTTAATTACATTGTACATTATTATTAACAGATAATTATTGTTTTTTATATGATTAAATAAACAGTGAACCCAATGTTTAATTAGTATTATCTGCGCCTTGCAGAATTTTAAATCGCTTAGTCATGATTCACGTATTTAACTTCCCGTCAACATTTTCTACAGATTCGTATACTTGAAGACAAACAACAGCTGTTTACAATCGCTTTGTCAAATTACAAAGTTAAACATGTGCGAAATTAATGTCACACTACAAGTAGTAACAATAGTAAAATAATTTGGTAAACACACAAACATTAGTTCGTAATTAGTTCCAATCAGTTGTGATAAAGTGGCTACAATATGGAGTAGTGTGTTTTCTGATTCTTAATGCTACGTACTAACGTAACAAATTTATTGGGCTGTATGAATAAAATAGGACAAATACTTACCCTATGTTTGGCATGAAGTTAAGTCTTTCTGCCGTCTCATTTAGCACCACACACGAGAGGTTGAGAATTGAAAGATCAAACATATAGTATCCTCACTATAGGAATGTGTCCTGGAAAGACGTGCCCCTACACTTTGTTGTGTTTGGCATGAGGCGTACAACCCCAATAAAAAAGAGTGTTAAAAGTATAACTTCTTAGGTTCTAGAAACAGCTGATTTTATACATTGCTCTCTTTGCATTTGTTGTTAACCCTTTTATTATTTCAGGATTAGGAAATGGTTTTGTAGAATTTAATTGAAAAAAATCTTTCATTAAATTAAATATTTCTTTTATAAAGAAACTAGCTGAATACCCGTGCTTCGCTACCGGGAATTTTTTTTTTGCATTGATTATGATTCATAATTAATTGTCATATTTTTCTCTCATTTTCTTTAATCTATTATTTCACGAAAGTGAATTATAACATGCATTTTCAAGTAGTTTGGTATTTATTGTTCACTGTGTGCTAAATTAATTAAATCAATAAAAAGTTAAAAAAATCAGAGTGAATAGCGTCTTCTTTTTCAACCGCTAAATCTACAGACTGGTAAATCACAGTCTTAGCTGGATGTTTGCAGATCACCCAGATACGTCTTTAATATGCGAATGCATAGATCGGGATAGTTTTGATCAGCTTACGTCTAAAATATTTTCTTAAAAATAATAAGTGCCAAATGTCAGCTCTCTAGATTTAAGGAAAGAATACCAATTAATATGTATTGTTTTTAGGGGTTTTTATTACATTTTCAACCCTTAGCAGCACGTAACAAAATGAAAAACTGGTTTATTTTTTATACGTATTTTGTAAAAAATAAATGTATAAAATTTCAGCTTTAAGGAAAGTAAACAAACAACATTTATTGTTTTAGGCCTTAAAGGCCAAATATTTTAAAATCCTATCATAGTGCGCTTCTAGTGCCTATGCAATATGTGTCCCAAATTTCACGTTCATTGAAGGTATTAAATTAATATTTATAGTTATCGGGGTTGTTACTAAATGTTCACCCCTTAGCAAAACGTAATAAAATGTAAAACATGTTTATTTTTGTATCATAGCGAAGAACACTCTTGATCAAGTACCTTTTCAAGCAAACAAAACTAAATAAAAATCGGTTCATCCGTTTGGGAGCTACGACGCCATAGACAGATACACATGTTAAACTCGTAACACCCCTCTTTTTGCGTTGGGGGTTAAATATTAAAACCTGTTTAGTTAATGTACAGTTCAATACCCTATTGTTTACTGGTTCCCTATGCTACGTATTAACACAGTACATGCATTACAGTAAATTGTCTAAGCGATGGAGAGAGTAGAAATGATTCTTCCTGTCTTTCTTCTCAATTGCCAGTTGGAATCGGAGAAGTAAACTGATTCAATTCTTGTCTTTATCCGACCAACTTATGCTACGTATACACATAGTAAGCACTGCACATGCGTGTAGAGTGCGTATGATACATTTGTCAGAGAGAGGAGAAACAATTCTCCTACTCTTTCTTTTCAACTGCTGGTTGAAATTGGAGAAGGGAAAGCGTTTCACTTTTCTTCTGGTCCAGGAAATTTGCCATCCTCGACTAAGAAGTATCACTTCAAAAATATAGACCTCTGTTGCTTCACAGAGTATACCGTAAACCAGTACGTAAAGTATTCTTTTGATAATTTATTTAATTCTTCTAGAATAGGCCTAGTCAAATAAAGTTATTGGATACTATAATAAAAATTATTCAAGTCAACCTCATGAGGTTGTGGGAATATCTAAAGTTTCAGTGCAGTAAATTGTATTTAATTTATAACTACTGTTATTGCTGTTCGTTTGATAAATATATTTACTGACGACAAACAGTACAATGTGGGAAGAATACATGCTTTAAACACAGTATGATTAAAACAAAATAGTAAGTTGAGAGCATCACGCAAAAAAACCAAGACCTCACCAAACTGTTTACAGCAATTACCAAACAAAGGGACGTACAGAAAATAGTTACAAATAAGAAATTTTATTCAACTAATTATCTACAACTTTCTCGCAAGAAGTTTTCATGTGGCCTAAAATACAAGTTTTTCTTGGTTTGAATATCTCTTGTTGTTACTTTTATTAAATAAAAATTTGGTACAATTTTTCATTCAAATTTTAACTTTTTATACTTTTTATAAGAAACAAAACCGTACTTATTTACAATTTCCATAGTTTTCTCTAAAAGTTGATGTACATTTTGTATATTGTAAATATTTTAAGCAAATAGGTAAAATTAAAAGATAAGTGAGATTCAGTTGCGTAGTTGTAATTGAATGTAGTAGCTAAGCAGTGATTTGGGGAATTGGTGATTTGGTGTTGCCAAGTCAGGCTTGGGGAGAAAGTAGAATGGAGGTCATGTCCCTTAAAACCAGACACAGTCTTGGTTTGAGCTACTGTAACAAGTATGGATGTTTTATTTACCTATTCTATTCTTCATTATTTGGACCATAAACATTTCATGTTGAGTTTTGTCCTTTATATTCAACAAAATCCCAATATTGAGGCATATTAGGCAAAGTAACAGAAGTACACTCTGAGAATATAGAAAGAGTGAATTCAACATCTTACCAACCAATAGGAACATGGTACTCAATCAAAAGACAATAATATAAAGACATGCTAGATTTCTAAATAATTTCAACTATTTTAATTGCCAGTCGTTTTAATTGGTACTGTATTATCATTTTTTAAATTTTATACTCTTCTTATAGATTGAGTTTTTGAGATTTTTTTATAGAGGGGGAATGCATTAGGCACTATCAGGAGATAAACCTCCCGGTGTGTGGGACTCCTGGTTCATCCGGTTTACCCACTAAACCCACGACGGAACCGCATTTCCCTAATACTTTGGCATGGATCCACTTTTCACCATCTTAAGGACTCCGTCTCTTATCTTGGACTGCCTCCTATGTCCTCTTCAAACTTCTTTTGTCTGAGCAATGTGTCAGTAGAGATCACCACTTTCTTCCATTGTTCCTTGCCCAACAGCATAATCCCGATGTTGTTATCAGGTTTTATAGGTGCTATTTAAGTAACTGCCTCTCTGCAGCCCATCTTTTACATTTGCAAAAGATGTGTTTGACGACATCTATGATGGAGTCTCCGTACACACATTCAGGACTGCTTATTTTCCCCATCTTATATAAGTATAATGTGAAGTATCCGTTACCAGTGAGAAATTGAGTGAGGTAATTTACTTCTACAAACCCACGACTAACCCAGGACTCTATCTTTACTATTAGTGTAGTTGTCCATGTCACTCTTCCGTCTGTATTCCAGCAATTTGGCTACCGGCACTTAGTAATCTCTCTAGCTTTGGCTAATGCCGGCTTTTTACCCACCTCTGCCTGTCTTCCTCAGACAAATTTTATACTTCTCTGTCAAAAGATCAATGAATACTCCCGCAACCACCAATATCAAAGGTTCTGAAACTGTCCTGTAAGAACTAAAAATGGATTAGGCGCATCTTCTTTGTATATACATCACCCTAGATCTAAACTTTTCTGCTTGAGAGCGCCCGTCCAGATTTCTGCTCTGTAAAGAAGGATAGATTGCATCACCGTCATGAGCCGTCTTCTTCTAAATGCAGTAGGGCCTCCTAAATTTGCCATTAATCTGATGAGAGAGTAGCTGACTTTCTCTGCCTTCTTGGTCACTTGCTTGATATGGATTGAAAAAGTAAGTTTGGTATCCAGGGTTACTCACTAATATTTAACTGCTACTTTAGACTTTATCATTTACCAGACAACTTGCATGTTTACGTTTGTTAAAAATTCTTTTCCTGGCCAATAGGACAATATCCATTTTTGGATAAGGACTTGAGATTTCATCCCCTGACTCTTATGAGTGGAGAATGATGAAGTAATTAATGTATGTATAGTAAATTTTAGAGACACATACTGTTTTAAGTAAAAACTTGACAGAATGTCTCTTATTTTAGTCAATAGACTTTTATTTATGCCTCATGCCGAAAAACTGAATAGTATTAAAGTTGAAGCATACCTGGTTTTAAAACTCGACTCCGAATCATCGGTCTCTTATTTGTAGTTGTTCGCAGAGCTCACCGAACATCAAAGGCGCCGCAATGCTGGCAAAGAGTGTCTGGTGCTCCCAAGTTGTCCCATTTCAATTGCGAGCTGAGGGACAATGTGGGAGACTTTACCGTAGCTGGCTCGCATAGTCGCAACGCACTGTAGTGTGGGTATATCTTGAGGTTTTTTGATGGCGATTGGCGGACGTAAAACTCTGAAATGAGTGTAATCTTTGATTATAGGAAAGATTAAGGGAGTGGATGGTCCAGCGCAACGTTAAAACAAAACATAAAAAATAATAAAAGGCAGTACTGGAACAGCGTTCCAGTGCGTTAAGGCACCAGTAAACCCATGACTGTAGATTGACTGATTTCGCTACTGGGCAATAACCCAATAAATTGACATTACTCCTTAGATAATATACTAATAAGAAGTTTTAGAGAAGTTAACTATTCAATCACCAGTGTAATTCTGATTGCTATAATCATACACATTTTTATTGGCTGTATCTCGGACAATAAGTTTAACATAGTTTAGGCTTTATGTTTGCCTGTTAATTTAGCCCATTGTTTTGGAAAAACGTGTTTCTTTAACACTACAAAAACCCGCTTAATCTGCTAAATGCATTTTACCCTCCGTAATTTTGACAAATTACATTTTGATTTGGCATTGTACGTACAGAGGATGCACTAATTAGCACAATACAATACAAACACAGATACAATACATAATGTATTGCCGTGTATTTATCAGAACCACAAGTGTACTGTCGAGAGGTGAAGCCACTTTCAGCACAGTTTCACAAGATGCAGACAGCAAGCAGGTAAGCCTCCTAGACTGAAAGTGTTGTTGGTACATTTTTTAGTTTCTACTCTATAGCTAGGAGTTATGAAATACAGCTTTATTGCTTTGAAGTACAAATGCACAAGCAAGAAATTTACCATAACAATAACATATTTTATAATATTGTTTGTTGTTATTGTTAGTGTTTTCCATTTATTCTTTTCAATTTATTTATGATACTTATATAATTGTGTGTATGCTATTAAGAACTACGAGCATAAAACACAATTTCAGATATTGAAATAACACTGAATTATATAAACAACAGATTAGTACATTTACACGCGAGTTAGTTATTTGAAGATCTTAGCAATAGCTCGTCTTTAAAATGTAAAATCACAAAAAAAAAAAAAGGAAAAAAAGGCGATTGTTTGAAAAACTAGAAAGTTTTTGACATTTTAGCAAGGCCGAAGCCAGGAAAACTTTTCGGGAAGGGTCAGGTCAGGACCGGGGATTTGAATTTAAACCATTTTAACACGTTCACTGCTAAGGACGCGCATGTGAGCTTGACACTGAACACTATGAGAAGCGGCCAATGCACAGTGTATGGCACGCCAACCCCCGTATTAGGAGAATTTTCAATACACAATGCATTGCGTGCTACGCACGCCAACCCCCATATTGGGACTGTTTTTTATACCCAATGCATTGCGTGCTTCGCACGCCAACCCCCGTATTGGAAGAATTTTCATATAACATATATAGTTATTGTGATTTGTCTCTAGCATAGAAACAACCATTTAAAGTATTGGTACAGAGATCTGAAACACCCTGCATGTATTTTTTATACAGGACCACAAGGGATAGCAAAACCCCTCTAAAGGCACAGATAGCCATGAGTGGTCATTTTCCAAGTCACCACTTCAGCGATCCAAGTGCCTCTGTCCTAATCAATCGTAGTTTCCGTGAAAATATCAGGTTGTACAACAATCTGGGAACAATTACTTTTTATTGTGGAGTTATCAAAACAATAAAAACCGTGAAAAATATTTTTCACGATACTGCCACGATATCACTTTATACTACTTTGTCAGCTTGTATACTACCTGTGAAAGTTTGTCACTACACTTACTACTGCCGGAGAAAGTATCATCAAAACAATGAAAAAAGGATCATGAATCAATAACGTTACTTTCTCCATACTACGATTTACAGCTGGATGCGCGTTGTTAAGCAACAATACAAACAGACAAAGCCAAAAGTATTTGATTTCTTTTTTTAAATTTTTTGTAGAACTACTTTTTTAACTAGTTTTATTGTGTAGTATCGTGAAAAATAGCGTTCAAAACTCGTGTCAAAGTGTCTTTTCAGTATGCATCGATTTAAAGCGCTTATCATGCACGATTTATACTGAAAAATCCCACTTTCTCCGCTAGTTGTGAAATATACTATTATTTTCGCTTATATTTTGGAAATCATTGGATAAAACGCTTTGCTTTCAAGTTGTAGTAAATTAAAATCCCTCTAAAATGAGACTTGGTAAGTCTTGATCGGTGCATTTTTTACCGAGAAAAATCGGGGGAAACACGGAAAATTGCATTCTTTTATTCATAATTTTGACATTTTAAAAGTTAAAGCTTCGGAATTGTGTAAAATGACAGTTAATGGCATGTGATTAACCATGCACACAAGGTGGGCTCTGTTGGATGTATTGATTTTGCATAATAACTGTTTAAACAATTTGGAGCGTTAAATTAAAAAAAAAAATTTAATTATTATTTTATTTTTTTTATTTCTTATTTATTATAACTCTCTCCAGAAGCAATACATATACAAACTATCAACACTTCTATTAAAGCTATTATACATTAGAAACCAGTGAGAGAAAAAAACAAAATTCAACAACAGACATAAAGTGAACCTTGACTTGTATCATATTATTAAGTATAAACACTTTCGCCCTGTCGCACTTACACACCTATACATAAAACTAATATACACAGCTTATTACAATAACATTTTATTAATTAAACTCAAAGTATACTTCAGACTTCCGTCAAAATGCTGAGAAGTTGGTTCCCGAGCTCGTCCCTAAAAGAACTTTTTCGCAGCTGGCTAACTTTGCGAGTGGAACAAAGCAGCGCATGAGCCAGGGTCGAAGACTGAGATGCAAACAAATTCTGCTATATACTTCGTACACGCAGGCTGCTATTCAGCGCCTTCGTGAGTAAACCAATTTCCCAAATAGGTTGAAACAATAAAACATAAACTTAGTTTTAAAAATTCGCTCAACTCGCGTCTGCGGTTTAGTTGCGTGATCGAATTATTGTTTGCTTTTTCGAGCGGTCTATAGGGAGCGAACGTCGAAGCATTGAATCGCCGCTGGATCGGTGAGCGAAGCGAGCTTCTAGTACATTGTATTACTAAAGTATTTTGGAAGAAATCAGAGAGATACTAATGACAAAATCGTCAATGTATTTACAAATTCACAGTTACAATTTTATAAATTGTTTTTCGGTACACCATGCACATAAAAACGTTCGTGCCAAATTGTTCTACCATTTTGCTTCGGTGTAACTCGACAAGTATCGGTACAGATTGCGCATGCGTAAACGTGGGGCCTAGTTTAAAACCAAACCTACATCATTCGTACAAACGGTTAAATGTGTTTTTTCTTTTTCTATTAATAACTAGAGGGCTCAACCACTGCTCGCTTCGCCCACCAATCCCCGTGGCGAAGCAAATACAAACAGATTATTGTATACATTTTGATATTTTCATGGAAATTACGATTAATTAGGTCAGAGCCACTTGCATACAGGTTAGGTGATGACGGTAGCTTTGACCTATACATAATGTAAGACAGAGATAGAAATAGATGCGCCCTATAACCAATAATTGGAATTATGGGGAGCGTTTGAATTTTTACCATTAATATTTAAATAATCAACCGTCAATATAAAAAAAATATATAATACCAACTAAAGGAAACAATATAATATGTAACATCAAGAGTTTAAATTTTATTAAACCTTCTTCGTTGATTTTTGTTTATGTTTGCTATTATCTAACCTAAAAAACTTTTGGTTGTGAATAATAATAAAATTTATATCTGATTCGAAATTTGCCAAATTGGTTGCTATGGCAATAAATGAAAATGTTTTCAAGAATCAC
>JAGFPH010002434.1:87158-100648 GCA_018207615.1 Philaenus spumarius | reverse complement strand
TACCCCCACCACCCTACCAAAATCTAAGTGCCTCTGTCCTAATCAAAACTCTTGCCTTACTGCGCATTCAGGTGACAGCTACCCCCACCATCCTACCAAAATCTAAGTGCCTCTGTCCTAATCAAACCTCTTGCTCTACTGCACATGCGACAGGATACAGTCACCGCTGCTTCTGTCCTTAAAAATCGTTATTTCTGCGAAATTACTTGAGTGTTCAATAATATGTTTGCACTTGATTCACCACGGGGCGTTGATGAGGGAAGCGAAATAATAATATACTAGCCATCTAGTATTATATATAATTTTAACTTTGGAGTTGAGGATGGATTTAGAGTCTAGAATCTACGAAATTAAAAACTAGATGGTAACACGCGCTATAAGTGATAGTCCTTATAAATCTGCCTAAATAACATTTCTCTCTCAAAGGTTCGCGTCCAAAAAAGTAACTATTTTAATACGGTGACAAATGAGGGAATTTTTCGAAAGGGTTTATCTTTTTTTTTCAAATAGTTTCAGTTATCGAGACTTTTATAAAAAAACGATTCTCCCTAAAAAATCAAAATATCCAAACTTTCCTCTGATAAAATCAACGACCACTCAAAATTACAAAAAATATACACTTTTCACGGAAAGGAAAACGTTAACTCTCCGAGACGTTCAGACAGCGTCACTATCGGGGCTAATTAAATTAAAATCTGATAAAGCAAAGCGAAGTCGACATCAGCTGGACCACCCCCCTCCTAGGGGTCGTGTCATCAATACCAATTACTAGACGTCGGAGGGCGAGGGCGACAGTTTAGCAACTTAACATGTGTGACTTGTGCCCTTTTTGGAATTGAAAACGATCTGGATTTTTTCTAATACAAATAGCGGGCGTTTCAGACACAAGACAGCTTTAATTTAGTTCTATTTAAAGTCAAGAGATGGCAGATCTGTCGTTTTACGGTTCGTGACAGTTGGCATCTACAGAGTTGTAGCCTCGGACTTTGTCATTTGTAAAATGAATAGACAGAGTAAATATCCTATGTACATTGGATTCTTGGATTGCGAGGAGGTAATTTGGCCAAAACATCCAAAAACAGGAAACACGTTTTATAACCAGAAGTAACATTTTTTAACTAGAATGATACATTTTTTGGGAGTTTTATCTTAAAAAAATAAGCATAGCAGATTATTATGCACATTTTGTTTTTTTACACGACATTAGAGATCGCCTAGTTATCTTAAAATCGATCAAAACGTAAAATAACATAAAAGTATAAAAAAAGTGAGTTTTTCCACTGCGAGCGGAACAAAGCAGAGCGGGAGCCGGGATTGGAAGCTGAGCAAACAAATGCTAATATTTTGTACACATAGGCTGCTATTCAGCGCCTTCTTTGGTAGACCACTTTCCCAAACAGTTGGTTGAAACCATAAACATATAAACTTGATTTTGGAATTTCGCTAAACTAACATCAGCTGTTCAGCTGCGTGATGGACTTATTATCAACTGGCCTGTTAGCGTTAAACTAAAGGTACGTTTATACTTGTACAGATAGTGCCAAGTAGCGTGAAGCGTCACTTGAGCATGCGCTGTAACGTCTTACCCTTTCCTACTCGACTGTAAGTCTTCAGTACAGTCACCATCAAAAAGTTTTGATATACAATCAACACGACTACATAGCAGACATGAATTAGGTAGGGCAGGCGGCTCTGACTGTACTCCGCCGCGAGAGGGGAAATGTTGTGGGAGCCGGCGTAGGAGACTTGCACACTCCCCTCTTCGCGCTCCATCCTAATTGGCGCTATCTGTACATATGTATGAGAACTTGTGTGAGATACTTGTCTGAGAAACATGTGTGAAGTTTGAGAACACAAACCACTATACTTGTTGAATCACATTAGAGCATTTACACTTGCACACAGGTTGATTTTAACATTGGATTTTACATCCCATATATTAGAAGCCCTAATTTTCTCAATTAGTTGCAGTGTTGTTTCCCGACTCCAATTAGACATAGTAACTTTAAGTTGAAAAGATTAAAACGAAATATTGACGTATTTGTACCACAATGAAACCTAACCTACTAAAACTATTGTTATAAATCAGCTTGTTGGGAAAAGCTTCAATAATCACCCCACACAAGTCAATGTTCAAACAAAATTTTGTTCACTCAAAAGTCAAAATGTATGAGGAAATGTTGAAGCTCACACAAAATGTGTGAGCTTTTGAGTGAGCAAATGTTTCTGGATTTGTTAATTCAACCAGAATCTCACGTGTACAAGTGTAAACGTACCTTTACAATCACAATTCAGTAACTAATGTGTTTTGTATGTTTCAGTTAAACTCATTGGACGATATGTTTTACCTGACGAAACTGGACCATCCGGAAAGATCGAAGAGGGAGAGTGTTCACCTAACGCAAGAACTGGTCGACCACTCTGAGGTAAAATACTGAACCTTTGTTGCAAGTAGATGAGATATTATTTAGATCTATTAATACTTGTTACATATGATAGATCATAAGCCACGATAGCCGTGGTTGTTAAGGCGTGAAAGTTTTATCAATCGTCATGGCAACCATCAATGGAAAAGTTCCGGGTTCAATTCCCATTGACCCCGAATAATTTTCTAAATGGTTTCTTAACAGACATCATTGGCTGTGGTTCAGATTCCTAGGTCATGGAGTCAGTATCTGGTAATTATTTAAAAACCTATCAACCCTGTTTTTGTAAAGGCGGAAAGAGATGTGCAAATTAAATTCTACGTGAGGGTCGATTTTTATTTTCTTAACACGGATATTAGTTAAATTGTTTTTTTTTTTTTTTTTACTAAATGAATTAAATCTGGAAAAAGGGATGATTTTTATTTTCTCAACTCACTGTAACGGCCCGAGATTCGTGTATATCAACTTAATACGCAATCTCAAACCTTCACCGGTTGGTTTAGAGTAGTTTGAGAAAAATATTGAAATAATTTATTTCATAAATTTGAGGTAAAAACTAAATTTCTCACATTTTGTCATTTAATAATGCGAGCAGGGATAATGAAATAAACCACCATATCATTAAGAAACATTAGTTGCTTAAAATTACAATCTTTTTGTTCTGTCCTCGCGGAAATCCTTTGAAGATGGTTGGGTGATCGTAAGTTGTCAAGGAAGATGGTAATGGAATATGTTAATGGTCAGAACTAGCTCTTATTTGTGAATTACGTAAGGGAGACTAAAAAATATAGAGACAAACTAATATCTGTTTAATTATTGATTAGTTTACTTATCAGAAGGCTGTGCTTACCTTAACTTATCTTTATCTTTATTTTAATGTACGTATATAATTTCTAAATGTACATTTTATTCAAAGGCTATTTATTTAATATTTTGTTTGCCATAAATAGTGATTTTGTCTATTTGGTGCGTTAAACTAAAAGTGTTATTTACTTGAGAATTGTATATAACTGTAAATTCTTTTTTTATTCTTTTATTTATTAATTTGTAAAACTGCGTACTATATTTATATTTATAAATATAATTACATTTTATTATATAATTATGATTATTTTTATAAATACACAACTGCAAAGTTTCATTACTATTTCCAGTTTAATAGTTTTCGAATATTAAATATATTCCAGATTTTTGCCCGACCCTGCATATATATTTTTTTTAGCTTACGTGGGATAAACTTCATTTCTTTCTATATTCAAGGCTTTTACATTAATTTGATTTGAGGTATCACAAACTTCAGGGAGACTGGCGATGTTACCAGTGATAACATAGTGCATTTAAAGTTTTTTTTACTGCCATGCTCTTGGACTAATGTTGTCACTGGTTCCAAGTAGTTTATCACCAAAATTGTTTGAACACTTATCACCAGCCTGTCTGCATATGCGTCTGCAAGTAATATAAAAACACTAGCTGAATATCCATGCTTCGCTACGGGAACTTTTTTCCATCACTATGTTATGTAAAATTGTAATATTTCTCTCTCATTTTCTGTCATCTTTTATGTACTTGCATATTCAATTAGATTGAAATTTATTGTTGATTGGCTGCCCGTCAATCGTCTTCGTGAGGGTATGTGGGCTGAATAAATTAAAAATAAATAATTTAGAGTGAAGAGCGTCTTCTTTTTCAACCACTAAATATACAGACTGGTAAATCACAGTATTTGCTTAATGTTGCACATTACCCAGATAACCTACGTCTTTTAATATGCGAATGCATAGACCGGGTTATGATTGATCAGCTTACGTTTTTAAATATTTTCTTAAAATTAATAAGTGCCAAATTTCAGCTCTCTAGCTTTAATTAAAGAATGCCAATTAATATTTATTGTCTTTAGAAGTTGTTAAATCACATTTTCACCCATTAGCAGCACGTAACAAAATGTAAAACTGGTTTACTTATTATATGTGCTTTTCAAGAAATAAAAGTACAAAAAATCAGCTTTCTAACTTTAAGGAAAGTATAACAAACAATATTAATTTTTTTAGGGGTTGTTTCAATCCTTAATGGCCAAATATTTTTAAAATCTTTTCTCAGTGTGCCTCTAGCGCCTATGAGCAATATGTTAACCAAATTTTACGTTTCTAGGCGGTAGAGTTTTTGAGATCTATAACAAACAATATTTATTGTTTTAAGGGTTGTTTCAATCCTTAATGGCCAAATATTTTTAAGATCTTTTCTTAGTGAGGCTCTAGCGCCTATGAGCAGTATGTTTACCAAATTTTACGTTTCTAGGCGGTAGGGTTTTTGAGATCTATAACAAACAATAATTATTGTTTCAACACTTTAAGGTAAAACTCTTCCTATATTTTAATAGCTTTTCTGCTATTCGGGGCGGAGACAAATTCAACAAATCAAAAGTTATAAAAATTGGTCTAGCCGTTCCAAGTGGTGTAAATAACCCGACTTTGTTTTATATATAGACTAATTGGTGCGACAAGTAAAACACACCATCAATGTTTCGAAACTACAGTAAGAGTGATCCAACAAGTCAATCTTAAGTCATATTTTTGTAAAAAACCAAACTGACTAATTATATAGAATCCAAACGTTTTTATACAACGTCTCTGTACGTTTACCACTATAACACATCGGCAAAGTTTCTCCACTTCTTCCTCAATCCATCCCGTATTAATACGGTAATGTGTGATGCTCTGTTTTGTGTTCACTTGCAGGTGCGTTGGGCGTCCCAACAATTTCCACTAAGAAGAGACAAGAGAGCCTACAGAGGTAAAAACCGATTTAGACCGACTACAACTACCACCACGGTAGCGCCAACACCATCAGAGTCAGGTTGTTACTCGTGGTTGCCCAGCAACTACGAAGGCCTCTTCAACGATCCGTTGTTCTATAAACAGTGGTACATCGTAAGTATTTTTAATTTAATACAAAACAATACAGGCAGCCAAACAGACAACTAGACAGTCATATAAACAAACGGAAAACTAGACAGGCATATACACAAACAGACAACTAGACAGACATATACACAAACACACAACTAGACAGTCATGTACACAATCAGACAACTAGACAGTCATATACACAAACAGACAACTAGACAGACATGTACATAAACAGACAACTAGACAGACATATACACAAACAGACAACTGCACAGACATGTACACAAACAGACAACTAGACAAACATATACAAAGACAATTTGCTTTTCCCCCTTTGCACTAATACTGTATTATTCTGTATGTGTAATTTTAAAACATTGGTTTTGATAAGGTCTATGATTACTTTGCAGGTATTAATTAATTAATGTTTTTTAAAATTTTATAATTCAAAGTGAATAATTTTGTTGTTGAGCCGCATGAACGGCGTCACTGAAATCTGTTTTACATATTCTCTCTTAATAGCGAAAAAGAAGTTATAAGTCTCAAAACAGGCAATGCCTAGGATACTCCTCTATTTGTTCACTGCTACAAATAGATTTAAATGTATTATTATTTTAGGTAGAAATATTGTCATTATTTTTTAAGTAAAGTAAGAATTGTTTTTGTTTTTATTTTGTTTATAAGTACAATTTTAAAAGACAGACAACACGGACAAAAGTGAGTCTCGGTGAGATTGTTAAGACCGAATGGTTTGCTTTCAGCACGACTACAGATCAGACCAGAACAATCCAGTGCTTGACCTCAACGTAGTGCCGCTGTACAAAGCCGGATTCACAGGAAGTGGCATAAGACTTTCAGTTATTGACGATGGCCTGGAAAAAGATCATCCCGATCTGGCCGATAATTACGTAAGTGTACATCTATAACTATATCACTTTGTCGCCCTGAAAGGAAATGTTACCGCACGAGCGCAGCCAGGGCGATTAAAATTCTTGCTTCCCGTAAGACACACAACATTTTCCCCTCCAGCTACTGTTTTAGTAAATAATTTGCATTTTACTATGGAAGAAACTTTATTTAAACATGGGCATTCGTATTTACAATAACAATTGAGGTCACGCCATGGATACAGGCAGGAAAGTCCTTTGATGCATTGTAGTTTCAGCCGCTGGTTTACCAACATATTATGATTTAGCGGGCGGAAAAGTACCCCTGTAAAAAACATTGAATATATTTTAGGCGGGCGTTAAAGTAAACTCAATGTTTTTGATATGGACACCCTCGGTTGATTTGTTGTTCTTTCTACCCTATAAATGAGGCAGAAAATACCTGTTAAAGTAGCAGCTGGAGGAGAAATAAATTACATTTACGTAGTAATTAATTATTTAGTATTTAGATGCCTGACAAGTATCGAATATATATAATTTATTTCCTTAAATAATATGTTAATTACATACGAAAGGTTGAGAAACCAAGCGGTACAAGTGACATTTTTTGAATAGTGGAGTTAAGTACAGAAACGGGTTCTTCGACACTTTAAAATGTTTGTGGCCCAGGAATATAACTGCAAGTCTATCATGTGCTGAGATCTAGTGGTGAAAGAACTACTTCGTAGAAGAGTTATTTAGCTTAGGATCCAAGGGATGCAAGTCGCTTTACTTTACATAGGTAATTTACTTGTAACCTATGTTTTATTACATAACTTCTAATTCCTGTTAACACGTCCAATGTTACGTAAATTTCGTATTTCCTATGCTAGGAGCTGACCTTTTACTTTTTATATTTATAGCCTAAATCAGTAGAAATTGTTTTCTTTAACCTTCCTACGTAGTAATCACTAATATTTTAAAGCGGACGAACATGTGCGTTCATAGCACTTAGGCATAAAATTGGCACGCAATGCTCTGTGTATAGAAAATTCTCCCAATATGCGGGTTGGCGTGCGAAGCACGCAATGCATTGTGTATTGAAAAATACTCCCAATATGCGGGTTAGCGTGCGAAGCACGCAATGCATCGTGTATTGAAAATACTCCCAATACGGGGGTTTTCGTGTTCTCATAGTGTTCAGTGTCAAGCTCACATGTGCGTCCTTAGCAGTGAACGTGTTAACAGCCCAGGGTTACAAGTGACAACTTTTATCAAATATTGGCTGACAACAAAGAATAAGAGGATGAAAATCAAATTAATCTTTGTTATTATGTTAGTCTAGAACCTAGCAATTAAAAATATACTAGTTCTAGTGATCATGGTTTTACCTGGATTTGTTTAAAACAGTTTAACTTTAAACTGAGTTTTCTAAAAACTAACTTCACTACACTTATACCCCTTGGCCTCTGAGCCCTTCACAAATTATATTTTAAACTAAGGTACAAAATATTACCACATGGGCCTAAGCCTGTGAGTGGGCACGAGTCGCTCGATATGAGCACAATGAGGATTAAATAAACACAATTAACATTATTGACTTAGATAGGTATTTATTAACACAATACATTCCTTTACATTGTTTTACCAAAACAGAACAGGTGCCTTGGCAAGCAAAGATAGAACATGATAACAACATAGAATTTACTATTATCTAATTGACTGGGCTTACTAAATTACTGAGTAGTATACTCTGTCAATAATACGATCCTTTATTTTTACTCTAAACTTATTAACATTTAAATTCTTATAAGCACTAGGTAGCCTATTCTAAAATTTCAAATCTAAATATTGAGGACTTCTCTCAAATAAAGATAAATGATGTCTTTTTTTTTAATTTAAAATTATTAACATTTCTGCTAGACTGCTACTATGCAAGTTACTTATAACTGCGCTCAAATTTAGCTTTTCCGGTAATTCTTTTTTAATATTATGATCCCAGGTCAATATTTCATATAAATACGGTCCAGCTAGCGCGTGAACCTTTAGTCATCGGAAGATATTTTTACAAGATCTTAATGTCCTGGAATTTGCCATGATTCTAATTATTCTCTTCTGTAATATAACTAACGAACCTACACCCGAAGCAATGCCCCAAGTATTAGTCCATATCTCAAGACTGCATTGAACATTATGATGCAATCTATGCTTAGTCAATATACGATCAAAACTAAACTACTAAGTATTTTTAGGGTTGCTCAACTAGTTTTCAAACTAACAAAACACAAGATGTTATTATTTATGTTGGAGCTCAAATACATTTTGAACATAAAGGGGCCCACGCACGATCAGTTTAACTGCAGTTTATCCAGTGTGGCAGTTCAGACAGATTTGTACGCAGACTTTAGTTAGATTAGATACTCGAGGATGAAATGTTTGTTTACATATTATGTTGTTTGCTAGATAAGCATTGGACCTTACGTTTGTGTATAAGAATGGTTTGTTTAGAAATGGTATTAACCTTTTCATTCACAAATGAGATAATGAGATAAGAGATGATGAGATAATGAGATTTATTCCACAATCATTTACAAATTAACAATAAAATCAAAATTCGGAACTGATACTGCCACGTATTGCAAGTAAGTCGTGGCAGCGCGATAAGATATAAACAAAGATAATAGAGTCCAGTCCTTATCTTCAGTTCAAGGTCCTTCGCTCTCTGTGCCGTCTTGGGTGAATCAATCCTTCACATCACATTGTAACAGTACAATGATAAGAACTACAAATTTACTACAATTTATACTGAAACGCACTTGTTATGATCTAGCACATTTTAACATAATTATATTAACTACAGTTCCTAAGTTAACGTCTATTTAACAATGTTATCTAAAAAACTAACACTCTCCTTAGAAAATAACCAAAAATTTTTAACCTTTTAAAAAATAATTTACAATTAGAGCTGTTTTTTAGTTCAACAGGCAACTGATTAAAATACTTTGGCCCAACGTATTCATAAGCTTGTCTAAATATAGATTTGTTGACTTTAGGTGTACGAAAAGTGATACGACTTAAACTTCTTGGGCTATAAACAAGGTTGATTGTTCCCGAATTTCCACTTCTTGTGTAAAATAACCTGAGTACTTTAAAAATGAAAAGGTGTTGTACTGGTAATATATGTAAATACTTAAACAATGGAAAGGAAGTTTCTCTTCTATTTTTCTTTAGAATAATCTTAATAATATGGTTCTGAGTGATTCGCAATTTTTCAATATTATATTTAAAAGTACCTCCCCAACATTGTATAGCATACTGTAATCTGAAATTAACTAAAGCATAATATAACGACTTCATTAAACCTTCGTCACAAATATTGTTCAAAAAATAAAAAGTTCTTATACACGATTTTAATTTATTGCAAAGAAATGAGGTGTATTTTTCCCACGTAAATTTATCATCCAAAATAATCCCAAGATATTGATAATTACTTACTTTCTCGATTGCGGAGCAATTACAATTTTCATCGCTGCAACTTACGTCATGATATTTTAATTCATTGTCAAAAATGAAACTTTTAAACTCAAAATTCATGTATTTAGTTTTATTTACATTTAATTTCATTCTGTTATTATGACACCAGGTTCTTAAAGTTTTCAAATCCTGAGAAATTGACCCCCTCAAATTTTGAATATCTCTTCCTGTGTAGAAAAGTGCGATGTCGTCCGCAAAAGCATTTGCAATACCCGCAAATCTGCCTTCAAGTAAATCATTAATAAAAATTAAAAATAATGTTGCAGATAATACTGAACCCTGCGGAACTCCCGCCTTGACATAGAGTGGCGCGCTTAATTCATTTTTAATCTTCACCTGTTGTTTTCTACCCGTTAAAAAACTTTGAAACCAATTTAAAGATACTCCTCTCACTCCGATAGCTTCCAGCTTGACTAAGAGGATTTTATGGTCCACCAAATCAAAAGCCTTCTGAAAGTCTATGAACAGACCGGAGGTCTTGTTACCGCTGTTTAAATTAGAGTAAATCACGTTTGTTACTTTAAGTAGGGCATCCTCAGTGGATTTCCCTGCTCTAAATCCGTATTGATTTTCGCTCAGAAACTCTATGTTGTCTAAATATTTAATAAGCCGTTTTTTCATAACTTTTTCTATAATTTTTGAAAAAACAGATAAAAGGCTAATCGGTCTCAAGTTGACAATTCTTATTGAGGACTGTTTTTTTTTATAAATTGGTACAACCACGCTTAGTTTAAGTTTTTCAGGAAAAATACCATTTAAAAAGCTCAAATTTACAATGTGTGATAAAATTGGCGAAATTGCGTGAGAAATGTTCTTCAATAAACACACGTTCAAACTATCAAAACCTGAGGATTTTTTTGCTTCAAATTTTGAATTATTAAAAATACTTCATTAGCAGTGGTCGCTGTAACGAAAAATGAATGAGGTCTGCGAATGAAAGGTCGAGGGGCAGCGTAACCTCTGTTATCTACTACATCGGACTGAGCTTCAATGAAATATTTGTTTATCTCTCCCGCTACCCTTTCCGGTTCTAAGATAATTTCACCGTTAACCAATTCGACTCTCTCAACACCGTTTTTCGCACCCCTCCCAGTAATTCGGTTTATCACCTTCCATTGCATTGCCGAATCACCTTGACATTGTTCGATTTGTTTAGAGTAAAATCTATTAGTACTGTACAAACAAATACAAATACAAACAAATACAAATCTCAAGGTACTGTCCAAACATGCGGGATGTAGTAGTAGTAGTCAGTAGCTCTAAATGTAAATAAAATAATTCTCTGTTTAATTTATTTTTCTTACAGTAAAGATTTTTAATTTCCTCTTTAATCCATGTTATATTTCAATATAACTCTTAAATATCCATATTTCACAGACATAAAATAATTTCGTTTGATATAGCGAATCTTTACACTAACGTACCCGTCCAAAATACTATTGACATCTTGAAAAATAATTTAATCAGCTATAATAAGCTCAGCACATCATAAATTGACGAACTCCTGTTATTACTTAAGGTTGTCTTGAACCAAAATTATTTTACATTTGATGATAATTTTTTCGTGCAAAACGAGGGTCTCGCTATGGGTTCACCACTATCCGGACTTTTGGCGGACATATTCTTGAACCATTTTTTAGAAAGCGAATTTATTATGTCTGATCACAACCCACATAAAACAAAAATATTATTTTATACAAGATATGTTGATGAAGCTTTTCTCGTGTTTGATGGCACTTTACGACAGGCGGAAATATTAAAACTTTATCTCAACAAAATCAACCATAAAATGTAATTCACTATGGAGACCGAAATAGATAGTAAAATAAACTTTCTTGATTTGACTATGACCAAGGAATATGATATACTAAAATATAAAATTTACCAAAAATCTACCACTACAGATACCACCATTCATGCAACATCACACCATCCAATATCACAAAAAATGTCAGCGTACAACTGTTTCAAACACCGCCTTCTCACCATACTATTAGATAAACACGACTTCAACTATGAATTGGAAACCATTAAATATATAGCCCAAGCGAACGGATACCATGAATATATGATTGATAAACTTTTGCATAATCATATAAGAAATAAACAGAACCCCATCACACGGTCTAAGAATAAGAATAAAAAATTCGTATCCATGGAATATTCTAACGCCGTTCCGCGTATGGTGAAAAATACATTGGCGAAATATGTACTACCATCACTTTTCGCACCAACAATAATATTCAATGGCGAAATATGTACTACCATCACTTTTCGCACCAAAAATAATATTCAAAAATTATTACGACCCAAACGTGTAATTCCAATCGAAAAGAAGTCGGGTGTTTACAAAATCAACTGTGATGATAGTGACAGTATTTATGTGGGACAGACGGGTAGGGCATTCAAAGACCGTTTTAATGAACATTCGCCGCATAAAAACAAGCATAAATTAAAATCTAACTTTGCTCAACATTTAATTGATAATAACCATCCATACATTAATTTCGACAAAAATCTGGTTCCACTTCATATTTGCAAAAAAAGTAGATTTTTGAAAGCCTTAGAAGAATTCGAAATTTATAAGGAGTTTAATAACAATCCATCTAACTTATTAAACGATCAGCTGGATTTTAAAAGTAATAGTTTGTGTGACACAGCCCTAGGCTATTTTAAACCGGTTTTCTAACAACTACAGTACTATATTTCGTTTGACAGTTTACGACAGTGTACCATGGACCACACTACGACCTACACGATGAATAATTGTCCGGCACAATTAAGTTTTTTTCAAGTTTTTAAAAGTGTTGTAACTGTGGTGTTTTTGTGTGTGTTTTTAAACGTGTTATGTATTTTATTGTGTAAGTGTACTCGACAATGGGATTGCGGTCCCGAAATGCGTCGTAACATTCGAACGACTCTACTTTGTACCGCTAAACTGCGCAGTTAGGTCAGTTTATCGAACACGCCACACAGTTCACGCAATTGTGCAGTTTTATTCGCACAGATCGTGTGTGGGCTCCTTTAGACAAGTAGTTCAGTCATATCTGACAAAGAGGGAACCATGAGATTTACATCTATCTGTAAGTAGATAAGGTACCTGCTCGTCTGCATCCCTTCCCAATTCAAACAGCCATTTATTAATAAAAGCTTTTAAAATTAAATAACTTATAATTTTTAAAATATAATAATATGCGTGTGATGCTATGAAATAAGCGCAAAGGACGACACAACTAACAGCTCTTAGCTTGGCACTAACTACAGTATCCTCAATGTGTGAAAATGTGTCTCGAAAGGAAAGGAAAAGACGATATTTTTCATTTATATATTTTTGACACCAGCGGTTGCCATCTGTTGCTTCACTGTAAACTGTAGTTTAAAGTACTGCAACGTCAGAATGTACAGTATTCATTCGACATACTTCTAGAATAGGCATAAAGTAATCTAATAAAATAATTCGATGACGCAGCTGAACAGCTGACGTGAGTTGAGCGAATTTCCAAAATTAAATTTATGTTTTAGGGGATCAACTATTTGGAAAACTAGTCTACTCACGAAGGCGCTGAATAGAGATAATATTTTTAAAAAAACCTGTGGTGTGTGGTTTATTAGGTTTTTGGGTACGGGATAACAGATTTTGATATAGAAAGGGACGTAACTCGTCAGGGTTACAATTTTGGAGTCAACATTTTGAAAATACAGTGTGGTATATCGTGTTGTATTGATTTTGACATGGGGAAACCGTTAAAGAGTCGTAG